>JACCIX010001591.1:0-79784 GCA_025506515.1 Flaveria trinervia
GTTCATCTCACCAGGAGAGTCCAATATAGCTAGTGTGGAGGATATTGATGATGATTCTGCAAATGAAGGAGATATAGAAGTAAAGCTCGCAATGTCAAATTCTGAAGATACCACAAATGTGGTCAACTACCTTCCTGAAGAAGAAAAATCTGCATCATCATCTGAATCACCAGAACCATAGACAACCGAGCCAACACTCATGGCTGATTCTTCTTCAACATCCCAGGTAAGTACTACTAAGCAACTGTTTAATAATCATGCTTGCTTAGAATGTAATAAATTTAGAGAAGTTATAGATTCAAAATTTGTGAGGCTATTATATCATAATGATAGCTTAGTGAAGGATCTAGAACTGTGCACAGAAGCAAATAGAGTATTGAAACAAAACGAGCATAGTTACAAGGAAAAGACAGACCTATTAAATAAACAGCTTAAGGAAACTGAGGTAGTTGCCTTTAACCAAGCAAATGACATTAGGTACTATCTGAACTCTCTTAAGGACACTAAGAAGCAAAAAACAGTTTTAGAAGTAGAAGTCAATTCATTAAAACAAAAACTGCATAGTTGGACAAGCTCATCACATATTGTCCAACACTTAGTAAGAGAGAGAAATAATAGGGAGGGACAGGGATACAATATGGTTCCACCACCACCTGAGACCTTGATGAACACCAAAACAAAACCAATTAACAATAAGCCCATCAAGGATCACGTGGTGTCTACTCCTCTTGTTAGCGATCCGGATTCCGTAAGTAAATCAAGTGAATCCGACCCTAAACAAAAGGAGGCCACTTCAAAAGGGTTAGTTTAAAGGGTTAGTTTAAAGTCAAGGTCAAACAAAGTCAAACAAGAACCTAAAAAGACTATAAAATCTACTCAATCATGTGCATCATGTCAGAGTCCAGGGACACAAGAGATTAAAGATGTAAAACCAGGTAAAACAATTAATTTTGTAAAACCAACTCATACATCTAACAAAGTAGTGCATCAGTCCAAACACACTAAGGTTGACCGTGTGACAAGTATATCTACACCAAAACAAATAAACCGTAAAGTTGAAAGGAGATCTCACTATAATTGTGGAGAGTATGGTCACATAGCATCTCACTGTCCTTATTACCAGAAACTGAGGAAGAAAGTTGAACTTTCTGCATCTACATCTAGATCTTTTAAGAGGAACTCAGTGATGCCTCCTAAAAGGGATTGTGAACCAAAAGTTCAATCCATCAGCCAGTCGTCTGTTTATCACAAACAGACCTTACACAAATTTGGATTATGGAAAGAAAAAATCTCCACAGTGCCTGAAAATAAGAACACACAGAATTCTCATCAATCCTTAACCTCAAAGGGTCAGTGGTTGAGTTTGTGATATGTGATGCCTTAGGGAAACCCAAGTCGGTTAAGGCTTGGGTTCCTAACATGAACTAATGTTTTCATGGAATGTGCAGGGTGTTTGCTATAGTTCTGAGACTAACACGTGGATTGTTGATAGCGGAGCATCCACGCATATGACAGGGAACATAGCTCTCTTATCAAATGTCAAACAAATTAAAGGAGGGCATGCTTCATTTGCTAGAAACAAAGGTGGGTATATCACAGCCCAAGGAGAAGTAGGGAATGAGAAGGTTAAGTTTGATAAGGTAAACTTTGTCCAACAATTACAAAATAACCTGCATTCTGTCTCTCAAATCTGTGATAAAGGATTCAAGGTAGTTTTTGACAACCAAAAGTGTTACGTACTAAAGAAGGAATACATGGTCCCGGAGGACCAGATCCAAATGTCAGCTTCAAGATATAATGATTTTTATGTCTCGGATCTCTCAAAGGCATCCACAACGGATAGGAGAATGGGACACATAAATCCGAGAGAAATGAATCACTTGATCCAGAATGATCTTGTGAGGGGAGTAAATGTCAAAAACTTCCAACTCCCAGATTTCTGTGTTGCATGCAAAAAGGGTAAACAGATGAAGAAGTCTCATAAGGAAAAGAAAGTTCATTCTGTAGACCTTCCTCTTGAGCTTTTTCACATGGATCTGTTTGGTCCAATCAGTACAAGAAGCATCGCTGGCGACTTGTATTGCTATGTAGTTACTGATGACTACTCAAGGTTCTTTTGGGTAACGTTTCTAAAATCCAAATCAGAAACATTTGAATCCTTTAAGGAATTGGTAACTACACTGGAATCCCTATACAAGCTCAAGGTACGACAGGTGCGCTCAGACAACAGAACCGAGTTTAAGAATCAGAGGATGGAGACATATTGCAAGGAAAAGAGAATTGTGCATCCATTTACCTCAGCTTATACCCCTCAAATGAACGGTGTTGCTGAACGAAAGAACCGCAACTTGATAGAGACGGCACGGATAATGGTGGTAGACTCAAAACTACCTATCCAATTTTGGAATGAAGCAGTGGCAAATGCATGTTATACTCTTAATCGAGTTTTGGTAGTTAAACGCCATGGAAAAGCATGCTACAAGTTATTACAACGACGTAAACCTAACTTGGAATATCTCGAGCTGTTTGGCGCTCCGTGCACCTTGCTGAAGAAGACTCAGGAGGGAAAATTCAGTGAGAAGGTTGATGAAGGGATCTTTCTAGGATACAACATACCGAACAACAGAGTTTACAACAAACCAACAGGTCAAGTAGAGGTGTGGTGCAATGTTGATGTTCAGAGATATATCAAACCACCTGCTAGAAAAGGGCCTGCCTACTTCTTCGACTATGATGGATTCTTCAAGACCTTCCACATACCTGTTCCCCGTTCAGAAGACGAGTTGGCAAACAAGATGATGTATGATGTATTGAACACACCATCTCAAGATTCAACAAGTCATGATACTACCAACTCAGGGGGTGCAGATGATGGGAGTGATTCTTCCTCTGATGAAGACAATGAAGAAAATGAGCAGATTAACCAGGATGTGCAGGTTCTGACTTACACAAGTTCACCAGCACCGGCAAGTGATACTTCAGAATCATGAGAACCTCAGACTCCTACCGCCTCCGACCTAGAACCAAATACTCATCTTCTTGACTCTGAGGTGGTGGTTCCAACAACTCCTAGATCACGTGTAAATGTCTATCATCCATTGGATAACATTATAGGAGATGTGAGATCAGGTGTTCAGACTAGAAATCAGCTATACTGTGCTCATTATGCCTCCGTGATGGAAAAAGGATACCTTCACGACCGTGCATACCGCTGCTTTTTGTCTAAGTTTGAGCCAAAGTATGTTAGTGAAGCACTAAATGATGAGGCTTGGGTTAGTGCCATGCAAGAAGAACTTCTTTAGTTTAAGAAGTTAGGTGTATGGACATTAGTCGATAGACCTAAAGGTGCTAAAGTCATTGGCACAAAGTGGGTCTTGAAATGCAAGAAAGATGATCAAGGGGTGAACATCAGAAACAAGGCTCCGCTTGTTGTTCAGGGTTTTCGACAAGTTGAAGGTATTGACTACAATGAAGTATTTGCACCAGTGGCAAGGATGGAAGCCATCCGCATCTTTCTTGCCTATGCATCTTATATGAAAATTAAAGTTTATCAACTTGATGTGAAGAGTGCATTCCTTCATGGGGAGATCAGAGAAACAGTGTATGTTAATCAACCTAAGGGATTTGAGGATCAATATCATCGGGATAGAGTCTACAAACTCGACAATGCTCTTTACGGGCCTCATCAAGCTCCAAGGGCTTGGTATGAGAAAGTTTCAACTCATCTTGTGAAACGCGGATTTCGCAGGGGTTGACTGCACACTGTTTATCAAAGAAAAAGATGGAGACTTACTGCTAGTACAGATCTATGTAGATGATATAATCTTCTGCTCAAAGAACGAAGAATTATGCAAAGAATTCAAAGCAGTAATGAAGGCGGAGTTTGAGATGAGTGCCATAGGGGATATGAAGTTCTTTCTCGGGTTACAAGTAGATTAGACACCAAATGGAATCTTCTTACATCAGACCAAGTATGTAGGGGATATTCACAGTCGGTTTGATATGGAGAATGCTTCCATAGCTGGCACTCCACTGGCTACAAACCATGATGTAGCACCCGATGAGAACGGTGATCTGGTAGATGCCACTATGTACCGAGGGATGATTGGATCTCTCATGTATCTCACTGCCTCAAGACCAGATATCATGTATGCTACATGTTTATGCTCACGATATCAGGCAAAGTCTAAGGTGAACCATCTAATTGGGGTGAAAAGGATATTTCATTATGTGAAGGGCACACCCACACTTGGGTTGTGGTATCCTCATCATGATGACTTTGAACTTACAGCGTATAGTGACTCGAATTACGGCGGCTGCAAGATGAACTACAAATCTACATCAGTAGGGTGTCAGTTCTTTAGGAGAAGATTAGTAACATGGCAGTGTAAGAAGCAGACCTTGGTTGCTTTGTCAACCTGTGAAGCCGAATACGTTGCTGCTGCAAGCTACTGTTCCCAAATCATATGGATTCAATAGCAAATGCGGGATTACGGTTTGCATTTCACTTCCACCGCTATATTTGTTGATAACTCTACTGCGATTGCAGTCACTAAAAACCCGTCCTACATCCTAAGACCAAACACATCGGAATCAAATATCACTTCATACGTGATTGTTTTGAAAAAATTTAATCAATGTGATAAAAATAAACACTGATTTTCAACGCGCTGACCTCTATACAAAGGCTTTTGACAAACCACGTTTTCTATATCTGTTAGAGGTCAATGACGTTAACAAGAAAAGTGAGGTCATTTCAAAAGATGACCATGTATAGTCTGATGCGTCGCGTCTAGGTTCTTTTATTTTTAAAATTTAGTGTTATTTAAGTGTAATTCACTTGTTTTTTTAAATGATAGTTTGTTAATTACACTTCCTTTCTTGCTCCATAAAATCCTAAAACGCAAATCCTTAGAGGTTTTAGTATTTTAGGGGGAGAATAGGTATGAAAAAAAACGAGTTAAAAGGAGAGGCAAGCCGATAATAAATAAGATCGTACGTGTGATACCGATTTAATGTGTGGAATATGATAGGACACAGGTACAAACCATTTGGGACTTTAAAAATCAAAATTGAAAAAGATGCAAAGTTCAAGTATAAGTCTGGGTAGTCTGAGCAATATAAAAGGAAATATGATAGTTAAGCGAGCTACTACTAAGGTAACACAAAGAAAGTAGACCTAGAGGTTGCTAGACCACAGCTCATATGTCGGTAGATTCAACACAATAGATTACTAGACCTTTTGGTGATCTCAAGATTAAACTAAAATGGTTGACTAGCGGTGGGTAACACCTTATCCCTAGTTAACACAATCAACAAGATTCCAATAAGGGGAGAAGAGCAAAATAAACGCCACAAAAGTGTGCGTAAGACCAAAGCATGAGCAAAAGGACATGAAAAATGCAAATACAATCAAACTGATAACCTAAGTTGTTGGTGAGATTTGTGCTAAAAGAAGAAAAATTGCTCAAACAAGAAGATAGATTATGTGCCTCTCTACTATGCGATGGCACTAACCTGAGTATAAGCATAACCTATATATTCTAGAACTCATTGTTGTTTGCCACCTCTCTACTGGGCGATGGCACTGACCTGAGATTGGCTTCTCTTTGAAAGATTCTATGAATAGTCGCCTCTTGAACACTACCCTAAGACCACTCAAAAATCTCTTGAGGAATGTTGATTACCATGTGAGTGTGGGATCCACAAATGCTTGTTGAAATAAAACAAACCTTAAAACGATCACCAAACTGTGTTGAAAGTCTGTGTATGGATTTAAGACGACAAGTATACTGAAAATCATTGTGGCTACAATTCTTGAAAGTTCAAATCAGTATGGGGACCTAAGAGTACTAGTATGATTTCCTAAATTTGCTAAATGACTCCACATGAAAAACAAGGAAAGAGCATCAAAGTTATTTTTAATAACTTGTCCTGAGTGATTTGAATATCTTGTATGATTCGAACTTAAATGGATCCATGTATGGTTTAAATGATTGAGGCTGCTCTCTTAGAATATTTATTCCTTAGAACTACATCTTAGGAATTAACTCTCACAAAAACACAAAAACATGTCTTAATTTGTTTAAGTTTTCAGTATTATTTCTTTTATTTTAGTACAAAGTTTGTCAAATTCTATAGGTTTTAGTATCGGACTATATCATGGAAGTTGATAAGGGACCTTATCATCTAAAAGGTCCCGTCTGAGGTGACCACAAGTGCTTTCAAACAACAATTACGTCACATCTGAGGTGACTAATTGGTTAAAAGGATCACGTCTGAGGTGATCAAAAGTTTTTCAAGTTAAAATGATCATGTCTGAGATGATCAAATGATTATAATGTTAATTCAACAGTTTAAAAGGATTTAAATGTCAAATGGTCAGAAAGTCAGAAGAAGTTCAAGAGTATGACCCATTCGCATGAATGGACCATGAGTATGGAACAAGCCGTACGAATGGATCATACTCATGCCTTTTATAGCCGAATGGACAAGCGTATGGACCAGGCAACCGAATGGCTGATACGAATGAGCCATTCGGCCACGTGAGAGGAGGTGAATGACCAAGTCACACGACTCAACTCTAGTCGCACGACTGAAGGTGACCGACTGTGGCAGTTGCACGACTTGCACGAACAACTTGTGCGACTGGACTGAGTCGCACGACTGTAGGAAACCCTAGTATATATAGTGGGATAGTCGGTCGCAGTCACTCACCACCCTCAAAATCGCCCCGAGACGGACGAACTATTGTTACTCAATCAAAATTTTCATTAGATCATTATATACCACTAATTCTTGTGCACTGACAATTTCCACTGACTATACAACTACAATGCGGTTCAATCCAATCATATTTCATTCAATTGACTCCAACATCGACAAGTTCGGTCCAAACCAAGAACCGAGCCTTGTTTGACAAAATAACGTAATTAATCCAAGCAATCAACTGAAATTAATGTTATTAGGTGCTAAGTATAATGATTGCGAGTCCAATGAACCAAAAAACAACGTCTAATCATAAGAATTGGTCAAAACTTAAATTTGAATTGAACAGTAGTCTGTCATGCGAATGGATAGGCTGATGAACTTCAGTCGCACGACTGGGTAGTGTGAATAGCTATGTCGCACGACTGAATCATGCGTATGAGTTTAGGCGCACGACTGATATACACGATTAAGTATACATACGGGTGAGCTCAGTCGCATGACCAGTCGTACGTATGGAATAATTCGCATGACTAGATCTAAGTCGCACTACTCATTCACACGACTAGATCTCAGTCGCACAGTCTCATTCGCACGACAGATAGAAAGGGAAATATTTTCAAGTCCAAGTGATTCAAGATATTCTTAATCAACGGATACTAACGTTTTTTTGTAACAGATGGCGAGTCGGTGGACAATGAGCACCAAGCATAATATTGTGCTCATCTGGATCAATCATCCAGACATGCACCTGACTTTGCTGGAATCATCTCGTTTCTCAGGCGCTCAAGGATCTCTCACAAAATCTCAACTCCATGCACACCGTACCATTCTATTCAGCAGGGGACATCAATGTAGGGGACATCAATGTAGGGGTGCTCAACAAGAGCAACCTGTGTCCCCAGTTCAAGTACGTTGCGCACGTACTGCTTAAGTGCTTAACGTCTTGGAAGGGAGGTTTTGATAAACTGTCCGATCAGATCCAGAACGCATATGCTGCACTGGTGCTGAACCATCCGTTCAGCTTCTCCAGGATGATCTTCACCTACTTGGTGGAGAACATTGAAGGGAAAGGGAAGGAGGGCTTCTGCATGTACCCTCGCTTTATGCAGATGATTATAGACCAGAAGCTCCCTTCTTTGCCGAAGGAGAAGGAGGACGCGGTGGTACTCGAGGTGATGGAAGATACCACCTTGGGCAGGATGAAGGTTTACAGCAGGAAGCAGGTAAAACCCCCTGTGAGGAGATTATTTGGGCATCTGGCCTGGGAAGACTACGTGGCACCGGCTAGGCATAAATGGCGTCACGTTGATAGTGACTCTGAAGAAGAGCAGCTACAGCTCCCTAATGATGACTCCGATGATGATAGCGGAGATGCTGGAGATGAAGGACCTACTCAACAAAGGGGTCCCACTACTGATATTCCATCACCAGCATCTGCCCCCACTGGAGACGGAGCGGAGACTGCTGGGTTCCACCAGGATTTCATGCCTGGTGAGGAAGAGGAGGACTCAGATGAGGAGCCACTGACTCGGACTATGGAAAGTAAAGTTGTTCCCACAGAACGAGGGCTACGGGCGGTTGGTGAATGCCCAGGCGGATTGGTAGAGACCACTGATGATCCTACTTATACTCCTGATCTGCCAGGCCGTGCTCTAGGGGGAGCATCCTCCTCGACTGGATCGAGGAAGAAGAGGATGGCTCAGCCCCATGGCTTGAAAAGGAAGAAACGTAGAATCACCTTTATCACCACCACAGCCACCACCACAGATACCATCGTTCCACCTACCACCACTACCACTACATCCACTACCACCCCTACCACCATTCCCCCTCATACCACTACCACCCTTCCATCCACCACCACATCATTCACACCTACACCACCACCACCATCATCTATAGCACCTCCAATCTTCACCACAGGCACCACCACCACTAGCCATCCTACAGGACTATCTTCTTTCTCTCCATATCCATCAGGATTGCCTCTACCTCCCAGTGGGGTAGAGGAACAGCTCTGAGCACTTAATCGAATGGTGCTGAGACTGTTAGCAGCAGATAATGAGAAGACCAATTAGATAAGACAGTTGGTAGACCTGACCACTATCCAATCTCAGCAGCTCTCTCATCAGGATTGATTGATCGATGAGCAGGCACATCGGATGTCTTAGCTCGAGGAGCAACACGCCAAAAGGATTGAGGAGCTGGAGGTTGCAAACAAATCTCTGCAGTTAAAGCTCAAATGGTCCAAGGAAGAGCGCTTAAAGATAGGAGAAGGTGATGGAGATGATGATGCTGATGATGATAGTGATGATGATGATGGTGATGATCATTATGGTCATACTGATGTTAGTGATTATGATGATGACGACTCTTCAGCTGCAGGTGCCATATCAGCGAGCGAAAGGAGGACCAAATGTACTCAAGATCCGAGTACCTCGTCATCCAACCCGGCAGCAGAAGAGCCGATGATCCAGGACAAGAGTAATGCTTAGTTGTTTTATTGTTATTTAATATCTTTTTGTATTCGGATTATGTATGAAATTAACAAAATACATGTTTATATGTAATGTAAATAGTTATGTTTTTGATTATTATGGTTATGTCTTGATTGTTAACTAATGATTGATATATTGAATGTTTAAATCAAACAGATCCAAATTATCAAAGGGATGAACACGATATTGCTCCCCTTTAACAGATCAAGACCCAACTAACCATGATTCTTGATCAGCAAGGGATTGTCAGAAGATCAGTGAGTTACACCCCTGAAGAAGGGGAAATAATTCATGATCTTACTATGAGCAACTGGCAGAAATGTTCAAGCTCAATCCGGGTGAGATTGTAAAAGACGCTTCAAATGTTGAAGGAGACAGTGATGACGACCTAAAGGACATCGATGAGATAGAGATCGAGGATGTCACAGCAGCTCACTATCGAGAGTATGCTGACAAAGAGGGAAATGTGGTCCCCAATTTGGGTGATTCCCTAGTTAGTGATACATTTGATATACCGGATCAGATGGAGCAAGAGATTGAGAAGGTTGAAGAACAAGCCTAAGCCTCAAACGCCGATCTTAATATCAGAAAGGCTGAATGGGCTGCATGTTTTGAGGAGATCCGAGCACAACGCTCTCCTCCTAAGCCAAATGTCTACACCAAGCTCTACAAAGTAAAGAAACATCAAAAGGTGTCAGGCAAGATTATCGCGTGTGCTCATTTTGATGATCTTAATGTCTACGCGATAAAGCGAGAGATGGGTATCGAGTACTTTAGATTCCCGCATGATCTAAAGTCTCTACCTGGTTTTGAGCTAAACCAGCTGGCTAAACTAAAGTTACTATATGCTGACCGTGGAAGATGTCAGGCTGGTTTGAGGTGGCCCTGAAGAAAGAGTACCACACCAGGTGGGTCAACTTCAAACGTCAACAACCTACGAGGTATATCAGGTGTTCTGAAGTTGATCCCATAACTGGAAAGCCTAAGATAGTGCTAAAGTGGAGTTCCCCAAGAACAATGTCAACAATCCCTCTCAGGGAAATGCCACAGGACTTTACTCCACACTTTAAATGGTGGTATTATGATTGGAGAACAGGGGAGGTGGTCATAGTTCTGAACAAAGATGGCAAAATGGATACTATTAGGGTACTTGACCCAATGTGGCTTACAAACTTGTCTGCTGATGATGTTTACACTTTATACAAGTGGCCACTGTTCTATGACACGCAAGATATTGTACAAGCCCTCCAGTTCCAAAATGTGATACGACTCTGCTTTGCTTTTGAGATACACGCAGGAGTCACAAGAGAGGAGAAGTACAAGAAGTACGAAGAGGTTATGAAGAAGGTAAGACAATAGATGAATCTAGGTCCAAGGGGGAGTTTGTTGATACATGTGTCCCTAGTTTCTAATCTTAATGTAATATCTTTGTATTGTCTTACACTTATGTAATTGTAATTGTACGGGTACTTAATGAAATACAATGTTTGGTTGTGTTTATAATGTTTAATATTTCATTAAGGAGTTGTTTAACGCATATTGACTTGATTATATAGGTTTGTGATTGTTTGAAGTGTTATGCATAATGTTATAATATTGAATACACTCAAACTTGGTGAAGTGACGTTCTCATGCGTCCGACTGGACCTTGCGCCCCAACAGTGGTCATGTGTCTGAATGTCCATGTGACTGAGTGTCCATGCACCTAAATAGTTCATACGCCTGAACAACTTCATGCGTCTGACTCAGTCGCACGACTGAACACTCAGTTGTGCGAATGGATCAACCACATGGCTCAATCGCACGAATGAACCATGCTAATGGTTTAGTCGCCCGAATAAGTAACCTAACCTATAAATACCACCTAATTTGTGGAAAAACAAAAGCATTGAATCCACTTCGACTCCAAACGTACCCTAGCCATCCAGAAGCCTCTAAGTTCGTACTCCAAGTTCATAGAACGTTGTAGATCGATTCCTAATCGATTCTTGACGTTAGATTCAATACATTATTCTGTCTAAGTGTGTTCTCACTGATTGGATCGCCAATCAAATAGGATTCCACACTATTTGGTTTGGTTTAACACGTTAATCAGTTAGTGTTTGGTCAAATACCAGATCCTAACATGATGAATGAAATTACACTAAACAAAGACAAATGTACCATTTGTATGTACTTCTTAAACCAAAATGACAATCAAACAAGAGACAAAACAAATAAACCTTGAAATCGATCATCTCCTCCTCAAACTCTTCTATCACACTCGGCTACCTTCTTCAAACGCAATTGCCCTTCAACTCAACTTAAACCATTCAAAATAACAAGTTTCAGTACCTAGAGTCATTTATTACGCCCAAAAAAATGACTCGGATGTAAAGGATCAAGGAACAACTTGTATTCACTCACTAAGAATCGAGAAACTGCTTACGGTTACGGTGCGAATGTAATTCGACCTTACCAGTAAAACTGAATGTGTGATTAATGAATTAGAAGTTAAGTCAAACTATAACGACAAAGAAAGTTATATTTTCTTATATTTCACAAACATTTTATTAACTACGTAATCCAATTATTCGTGAATGCATAACAAAATACATAGGAAATGAACCACGAATACGAAAACGATAAATATCAATTGTTCTAGCACGAATGATTTATGCTCTTGCTAACAACCTCCATTCCTATATGGTTGACATTCTCATGGCTTCTAAATACACTGATAGAATTATTTAGTTAGATTCGAGCTAAATGATTAATGAAATCACACTAAACAAAGATAAATGTACCATTTTTATGTACTTCTTAAGCCAAAACCAAAATCAAACAAGAGACAACACAAATAAACCTTGAAATCAATCATCTCGTCCTGAAACTCTTCAATCACACTCGGCTACCGTCTTAAAACGCTATCGCCCTACAAATCAACTTATACCATTCCATATGACTAGTTTCAGTACCTTGAGTACTTTATAATGCCCCAAAACTATGATTCGGGATGTAAAGGATCAAGGAAACACTTGTATTCACACTCTAAGAATCAAGAAACTTGTTACCGTTACGGAATGAATGTAATTCGACCTTACTAATGAACTCAACGTTTGATAAATGAATTAGAAGTTAAGTCAAACTAAAACGACAAAGAAAGTTATAGTTACTTATATGTCACAAACAATTTAGTAACTACGTATTTATGCATCGAATTATACGCGAATGCTTAACAAAATACAAGGCAAATGATTCACGAATACGAAAACGCTAAATATCAATAGTTCTAGAATGAATAATTATTCGCTTGCCAACAACCTCCAGTCCTATATGGTTGAGATTCTCATGGCTTCTAAATACACTCATAGAATTATTTAGTTAGATTCGAGCTAAATGATTAATGAAATTACACTAAACAAAGACAAATGTACCATTTGTATGTACTTCTTAAACCAAAACCAAAATGAAACAAGAGACAACACAAATAAGCCTTGAAATCGATCATCTCGTCCTGAAACTCTTCTGTCACACTCGACTACCGTCTTAAAACGCTATCGCCCTAGAAATCAACTTAAACAATTCCATATGACCAGTTTCAGTACCTTGAGTCCTTTATAATGCCCCAAAACAATGATTCGGGATGTAAAGGATCAAGGAACAACTTGTATTCACTCACTAAGAATCAAGAAACTTGTTATAGTTACAGAACGAATGTAATTAGACCTTACTACTGAACTCAACGCCACATAAATGAATTAGAAGTTAAGTCAAACTAAAACGACAAAGAAAGTTATAGTTATTTATATGTCACAAACAATTTAGTAACTACGTATTTATGCATCCAATTATTTGCATGCTTAACAAAATACATGGGAAATGATCCACAAATACGAAAACGCTAAATATCAATAGTTCTAGCATGAATAATTTATGCTCTTGCTAATAACCTCGAATCCTATATGGTTGAGATTCTCATGGCTTCAAAATACACTCAAAAAATTATTTAGTTAGATTCGAGCAAAATGATGAATGAAATTACACTAAAGAAAGACAAATGTACCATTTGTATGTACTTCTTAAACCAAAACCACAATCAAACAAGAGACAACACAAATAAACCTTGAAATCGATCATCTCCTCCTCAAACTCTTCTATCACACTCGGCTACCTTCCTCAAACGCAACTGCCCTTCAACTCAACTTAAACCATTCAAAATAACAAGTTTCGGTACTTAGAGCCCTTTATTACGCCCCAAAACAATGATTCCGGATGTAAAGGATCAAGGAACAACTTGTATTCACTCACTAAGAATCGAGAAACTGCTTACATTTACGGTGCGAATGTAATTCGACCTTACCACTAACACTCAATGCGTGATTAATTAATTAGAAGTTAAGTCAAACTAAAACGACAAAGAAAGTTATATTTCCTTATATTTCACAAACATTTTATTAACTACGTATATTGCATCCAATATTCATGAATGCTTAACAAAATACATGGGAAATGAATCACGAATACGAAAATGATAAATATCAATTATTCTAGCATAAATGATTTATACTCTTGCTAACAACCTCCATTCCTATATGGTTGACATTCTCAAGTCTTCTAAATGCATTCATAGAATTATTTAGTTAGATTCGAGCAAAATGATTAATGAAATCACACTAAACAAAGATAAATGTACCATTTGTATGTTCTTCTTAAACCAAAACCAAAATCAAACAAGAGACAACACAAATAAACCTTGAAATGGATCATCTCGTCCTAAAACTCTTCTATCACACTCGACTACCATCTTAAAACGCTATCGCCCTACAAATCAAATTAAACATTTCCATATGACTAGTTTGAGTACCTTGAGTCCTTATAATGCCCCAAAACAATGATTCGGGATGTAAAGGATCAAGGAAAAACTTGTATTAACTCACTAAGAATCTTGAAACTTGTTACAGTTACGAAACGAATGTAATTTGACCTTACTACTAAACTCAACGTCTGATAAATAAATTAGAAGTTAAGTCAAACAAAAACGAAAAAGAAAGTTATAGTTACTTATATGTCCCAAACAATTTAGTAACTACGTATTTATGCATCCAATTATTCGGGAATGCTTAACAAAATACATGCCAAATGATCCACGAATACGAAAACGCTAAATATCAATAGTTCTAGCATGAATAATTATGAATAATTTATTCTCATGCTAATAACCTCCAATCCTATATGGTTGAGATTCTCATGGCTTCTAAATACACTCATAAAATTATTTAGTTAGATTCGAGCAAAATGATGAATGAAATTACACTAAACAAAGACAAATGTACCATTTGTATTTACTTCTTAAACCAAAACCACAATCAAACAAGAACCAAAACAAATAAACCTTGAAATCGATCATCTCCTCCTCAAACTCTTCTATCACACTCGGCTACCTTCTTCAAACGCAATTGCCCTTCAACTCAACTTAAACCATTCAAAATGACAAGTTTCAGTACCTAGAGTCCTTTATTATGCCGCAAAACAATGATTCCGGATGTAAAGGATCAAGGAACAACTTGTATTCACTCACTAAGAATCGAGAAACCGCTTACAGTTATGGTGCGCATGTAATTCGAACTTACCACTAAAACTCAATGCGTGATTAATGAATTAGAAGTTAAGTCAAACTAAAACGAAAAACAACGTTATATTTCCTTATATTTCACAAACATTTTATTTATTACGTATATATGCATCCAATTATTAGCGAATTTTTAACAAAATACATGGGAAATGAACCTGGAATACGAAAATGATAAATATCAATTGTTCTAGCATGAAAGATTTATACTCTTGCTAACAACCTCCAATCCTATATGGTTGAGATTCTCATGGCTTGTAAATAGGCTCATAAACTTATTTAGTTAGATTTGAGCTAAATGATTAATGAAATCACAGTAAACAAAGACAAATGTACCATTTGTATGTACTTCTTAAACCAAAACCAAAATCAAACAAGAGACAAAACAAATAAACTTTGAAATCGATCATCTCGTCCTGAAACTCTTCTATCACACTCGACTACCGTCTTAAAACACTATCGCCCTACAAATCAACTTAAACAATTCCATATGATTAGTTTCAGTACCTTGAGTCCTTTATAATGCCCCAAAACTTTGATTCGGCATGTAAAGGATCATGGAACAACTTGTATTCACTCACTAAGAATCAACAAACTTGTTAAAGTTACGGAGCGAATGTAATTCGACCTTACTACTGAACTCAACGTTTGATAAATGAATTAGAAGTTATGTCAAACTAAAACGACAAAGAAAGTTATAGTTACTTATATGTCACAAACAATTTAATAACTACGTATTTATGCATCCAATTATTCGCTAATGCTTAACAAAATACATGGGAAATGAACCACGAATACGAAAACGCTAAACATCAATTCTTCTAACATGAATAATTTATGCTCTTGCTAACAACCTCCATTCCTATATGGTTGAGATTCTCATGTCTTCTAAATACACTCATAGAACTATTTAGTTAGATTCGAGCTAAAAGATTAATGAAATCACAGTAAACAAAGACAAATGTACCATTTGTATGTACTTTTTAAACCAAAACCAAAATCAAACAAGAGACAACACAAATAAACCTTGAAATCGATTATCTTGACCGGAAACTCTTCTATCACAATCGACAACCGTCTTAAAATGCTATCACCCTACTAATCAACTTAACCATTCCATATGACTAGTTTAGTACCTTGAGTCCTTTATTATGCCCCAAAACAATGATTTAGGATGTAAGGATCAAGGAACAATTTCTATTCACTCTCTAAGAATCGAGAAACTGCTTACAGTCAGGAAGCGAATGTAATTCGACCTTACCACTAACACTCAATGCGTGATTAATGAATTAGAAGTTAAGTCAAACTAAAACGACAAAGAAAGTTACATTTCCTTATATTTCACAAACAATTTATTAACTACACATACATGCATCCAATTATTCGCGAATACCTAACAAAATAAATGGGAAATGAACTCCGAATATAAAAACGCTATATATCAATTGTTCTAGCATGAATAATTTATGTTCTTGCTAACAACCTCCAATCCTATATGGTCAAGATTCTCATGTCGTCTAAATACACTCATAAAATTATTTAGTTAGCTTCGAGCTAAATGATTAATGAAATCACACTAAACAAAGACAAATGTACCATTTGTATGTACTTCTTAAACCGAAACAAAAATCCAACAACAGACAACACAAATAAACCTTGAAATCGATCATCTCCTTCTCAAAATCTTCTATCAGACTCGGTACCGTCTTCAAACACTATCGCGCTTTAACTCAACTTAAACCATTCCAAATGACAAGTTTCAATACCAAGAGTCCTTTATTACACCCCAAAACTATTATTCGGATGTAAAGGATCAAGGAACAACTTCTATTCACTCACTAAGAATCGAGAAACTTCTTACAGTCACGAAGCGAATATAATTCGATCTTAGCACTAAAACTCAATGCGTGATTAATGAATTAGAAGTTAAGTCAAACTAAAACGACAAAGAAAGTTACATTTCGTTATAATTCACAAACAATTTATTAACTACGTATATTTGCATTCAATTATTCGCGAACGCCTAACAAAATACATGGGAAATGAAGTACGAATACGAAAATGCTATATATCTATTGTTCTAGCATGAATAATTTATGCGCTTGCTAAAAACCTCCAATCCTATATGGTTGAGATTCTCATGGTCTGTATATACACTCATAAAAGTATTTAGTTAGATTCGAGCTAAATGATTAATGAAATAACACTAAAAAAAGGCAAATGTACCATTTGTATGTACTTCTTAAATCAAAACTAAAATCAAACAAGAGACAACACAAATAAACCATGAAATCGATCATCTCCTCCACAAACTCTTCTATCACACTCAGCTACCATCTTCAAATGCTATTGTCCTTCAACTCAACTTAAACCATTCGAAATGACAAGTTTCAGTACCTATAGTCCTTTATTAAGCCCCAAAACAATGCTTCCGGATGTAAAGGATCAAGGAATAACTTGTATTCACTCACTAAGAATCGAGAAACTACTTACATTTACGAAGCGAATGTAATTTGACCTTACCACTGAAACTCAATGTGTGATTAATGAATAGGAAGTTAAGTCAAACTAAAATGACAAAGAAAGTTATAGTTCCTTATATGTCACAAACAATTTAGTAACTACATATTTATGCTTCCAATTATTTGCGAATGCTTAACAAAATACATGGGAAATGTACCAAGAATACGAAAACACTAAATATCAATTATTCTAGCATCAATAATTTATGCTCTTGCTAACAACCTCCAATCCAATATGGTTGAGATTCTTATGGCTTCTAAATACACTCATAAAATTATTTAGTTAGATTCGAGTAAAATGATGAATGAAATCACACTAAACAAAGACAAATGTACCGTTTGTATGTTCTTCTTAATCGAAAGCCACAATCAAATAAGGGACGACACAAATAAACCTTAATATTGCTCATCTCCACCACAAACTCTTCTATCACACTCGGCTACCATCTTCAAACGCTATCGCCCTTCAACTCAACTTAAACCATTCCAAATGACAAGTTTCAGTACCTAGAGTCCTTTATGAAGCCCCAAAACAGTGATTCCAGATTTAAAGGATCAAGGAACAACTTGTATTCACTCACTAAGAATCGAGAAACTGCTTACAGTTACAGTGTGAGTGTAATTCACCCTTACCACTAAAACTCAATGCGTGATTAATGAATTAGAAGTTAAGTCAAACTAAAACGACAAAGAAAGTCATATTTCCTTATATTTCACTAACAATTTATTAACTACGTATATATGCATCCAGTTAGCCGCGAACGCTTAACAACATACATGGGAAATGAACCACGCATATGAAAACATTAAGTATCAATCGTTCTAGCATGAATAATTTATGCGCTTGCTAACAACCTCCAATCCTATATGGTTGAGATTCTCATGGCTTCTAATACACACATAAAATTATTTTCTTAGATTTGAGCTAAATGATTAATGAAATCACACTAAACAAAGACAAATGTACCATTTGTATGTACTTCTTGAACCAGACCAAAATCAAATAGGAGACAACACAAATAAACCTTGAAATCAATCATCTCCTCCTTAAACTCTTCTATCACACTCGACTACCGTCTTCAAACTCTATCACCTTACAAATCAACTTAAACCATTCCATATGACAAGTTTCAGTACCTTGAGTCCATTATTACACCCAAAAACAATGATTACGGATGTAAAGGATCAAGGAACAACTTGTATTCACTCACTAAGAATCAAGAAACTGCTTACAGTTACGGAACGAATGTAATTCGACCTTACTACTGAAACTCAACATTTGATAAATGAATTAGAAGTTTAGTCAAACTAAAACAACAAAGAAAGTTATAGTTCCTTATATGTCACAAAAATTTAGTAACTACGTATTTATGTATCCAATTATTTGCGAATTCTTAACAAAATACATGGGAAATGAGCCATGAATATGAAAACGCTATCAATAGTTCTAGCAGAATAATTTATGCTCTTGCAAACAACCTCCAATCCTATATGGTTGAGATTCTCATGGCTTCTAAATACACTCATATTTATTCATTGATGTAACACCCGGTTATTTTAAAAGACAAGAAATAAAGAATAAAAGAAAGAAAGGGCAATTAAGTCCAAGTGGAGGGACTAAAAGTGTAAAAAGGACAAAAATCTTGTAAAGTTGGTGTAAAGGTGGGCATGGCCGCCCACCCTCTTTTCACATCACCATCTTCTTCAGTTTTAGAGAGACAGAGAGTAGAGAAAAACTCTCAGTTGAAGATAAGAAGAAGAAGAGAAGTCGAATTCAAGGTAAGAATTCGTGGTTTTTACATGTTTATGACGGGTTTTATCTCAGTTTCATGCTTATGTGCTTATGTGTTGTGTTTGTGCTCGGGTGTGCGTGTGTGGTGTTGTTTTTAGGTGTTTGAACTCATTGCAAGCGGGTTATAAAGGAAGAAACACCCAAGTTGCATCAGGTGAGTTCTAGACCCCGGTTTTACTTGTTTTAAATGAATCTTTGGGGCTGAAAATGTATTAAAATGGTTTTATAAAGTTCATGTATGTTTACCCGTGTGCATTGTGCATGAATGAATGTGATTCTTGTATGCTTATAGGTTATTCATGCTAGAATAGCCACATTAAGCTTAGAACAGACAGATTCGATGATTTGGGTTGAAAACATACTGGAAACATATAGTACAGAAGGTCCATGCGCCTAACTAAGGTTCATGCGTCTGAAAATGCCATAGTAAGAACTAAGTGTGATCCATGCTCCCAAACAGTATTCCATGCGCCTAAGATTTCCTTAGAAATGATAAAGTACAGCCCCTGCGTGTGAACAGTTGTCCATGCACCTAGAAAATAATAGTCGGACGAGTAAGTGTAGGGCCATGCGCCCCAATAGTGCCCATTCGCCCAAGTGGCCCATGCGCCTAAGTGTTCATACGCACCAATAGTGCCCATGCGCCTAAATGAGTTCATGCACCTAA
This sequence comes from Flaveria trinervia, assembly GCA_025506515.1. NCBI lineage: Eukaryota > Viridiplantae > Streptophyta > Magnoliopsida > Asterales > Asteraceae > Flaveria > Flaveria trinervia. The sequence continues at coordinate 19,802 of JACCIX010001591.1, forward strand.
AGTTAAAATGTTTAAGTGTTAGGCTGATGCGTCTAAATAGTGATGAAACACCCAAATAGGGCTCATGCGCCCAAATAGTTCCCATGCGCCTAAGACTTAGAAATTTTTACAGAATTTTCTGGGAGTCTGTGCTTTAGGGATTTGACCGAGGTTGACTAAAGGCTTATTAATGATGTTTCATGCATGATATGATTGATTATGATTGTTCCTTATTATGGTTATTGCTATTATTATTATTACCCATAGTATGGGACTTTACGTGGTATGTTATTATCGTAACGTAAAGTATTTCGTAATAATAAAGTGAAAGAGCAACAAAGAAAGAAGAGGAACATTAATAAAATGTTAACAAGTCTTGCAAGCTTACAGAAGGGACACGACCGTGTTGTCGTTAGCTCAACTGTGCTGCGGGTTAGCTACCCTTTTATGCACACAGGGCCAATTAATTGAGATTGGCAGGACCTTTGTAGCGTGCCCTGGGTGATTGTGTTAGCCTTGTACATAGTACATAGACCCTTTCGGGGGATACAGTTACCCTTTCGGGGGATACAGTTGACCCTTTCGAGAGATACAGTTACCCTTTCGGGGGATATAGTTGACCCTTTCGAGGGATACAGTTGACTCTTTCGAGGGATATAGATGGCCCATCACCTGTTTTCCATCGCACATATACCTTTGTAGCATGCCCTGGGTGATTGGGTCGGCTTGTACATAGTACACAGACCCTTTCGGGGGATACAGTTACCCTTTCGGGGGATACAGTTACCCTTTCGGGGGATATAGTTGACCTTTCGAGGGATACAGTTACCTTTTTGGGGGATATAGTTGACCCTTTCGAGGGATACAGTTAACCTTTCGAGGGATATAGATGGCCCATCACGTTTTCCATCGCGCATATAGTTAGGGTACTACTCACTCGTCCATACAGAAAGTGAAACATAAAGTTAAAAGTTTACACACAAGGCATACAGTACAGAGAATGAACAATATTTGTTCATATAGTTGATGCGTGCTCGCATATATAATACAGAGTTGTATTTTACAGAAAAGAGTATTTTCTTATACAACATATAGAAAGTATTTTATTACTTTTAAAACTAGAGCTCACTCAGCAACGCTGATTTTTATACATTTTCAGTCGGCAGGTAATCATTGCTGAGGATGGCACGAGAGTGAAGCTATTCGGCAAGGGAAAGACTGACATCCATTCGTATTCTATGTTGCTGTTGTTTCGTAATGCATATAAACAATTCTTTTGAAATCAGTTAAACCATGATGTATTGCTCAACAATAGGGGTTTAAATGAAATGAATGGCTTTTGATAAACGTATTCCACTGCATAAGCTCACTTATTTGTAATGATTAATGTTTTAATTGCTATGAATGACCAACTGTGAGGTTTCCAGGATCGGGGCCTTGCAAGTTGGTATCAGAGCCAAAGTTTAAGAGAATTGGGTTAAAAAAACTTTTAAAAGCTAAAGTTATACTGAAAATGGGACAAATGGAGGGATGTCAGCCCGAGTGCTACGTGCCATCAAGTATGTATTTTCTTAAAGTTAACAGGTATTACTTGCGCATGGTATTTGATTATGTGCTTATAGTAGATTTAGATACTGATTAAGGCAGGATAGGAAATGCTTGGGGTATGAAGACTAAAGTAAGTGGCTAATCATAACTGGCCACTGTAATTAGAGACTTACTATACTTGACATAAACTGAGTATTACCTTGAATGACTGTGTTAGTGTTTGAATCTTATAATGTGTTTATAGAGGATGCCTGGAGGTAGATCTTCAAAGGCCTCTCATGGTGGAGGTCACGGTGTTGCTCCGCGACCTAAGAGAGGGAGACCCAGAGTAGAGAAAGTGGTTCATGAAGAACCAGAGACCCCTCATCCGGAGGGTGTCGACGAGAGCGCCAATCTGAGAGCCTCAGTAAAAGAAGCTTTGGTGGAAGAGGTTCACCAGGTCATGCAGATGATTCTACCGTCTGTAGTGACCGAAGTGATCAAGGCAGTTAGAGAAGGAGAGAGAAAGGAAAGGGGCAAACCTACGGGCGAAAGAAGACAGCCCGAGACTGAGACGGTTCCGTCCGATGATGAGGATGAGGAAGAAGAGCCTACGCCGGAGGCGACTGGAGGCTGCAACTATGGGGCATTTATGAGATGCAAGCCCCTTACCTTTGATGGGAACGGCACTGTTGCAGCTGCTCACCGATGGGTGAGGGAGATGGAGGTTGTCCTTGATATCAGTGAATGCCATGAGGACCAAAAGGTGAAGTTCACTACGCACTCCTTTGTGGACTTGGCTTTGTGCTGGTGGGACAACATTGTCCAAGCCGAGGGTAGTAGGGCCATTGGAAGAATGAGATGGCCTGAACTGAAGAAGCTAGTGATCGAGGAATTCTGTCCTCACAGAGAGATGGACAAGGTAGGAAGAGACTTCCTGCAGCTGGAGGCGGGAACGATGACACACCAGCAGTACACCACCAAATTTAATGAAATGGCATGGCTGGTGCCCGATCAAGTGACACCATTGTCACGAAAGATTAAAAGATACATCTAGAGGCTGCTGGCAGATATCCGTAGGCATATGTTTGCCGCCCGGCGAGCACGTTCAGGTCGGCAGTTGACTTGGCTGGCAGATTATATGATGAGCGAGAGGTGGTGGTGACTGAGGTGGATAGGAAGGATGGTGGTAGTCGGAATTGGAATGGGAAACGTTTGGACGTTGTAGAACCGCTCCGAACAAGAAGGTGGCAAAGGTGGGTGATCGACGTGTGGTCACATCTGGATCAGGGCTGAGGAGGTATGACAAATGTGGGAGAGATCATACTGGTGAGTTCAGAATGGGGATGAACGTATGCTTCAGGTGTGGTCAGCCTGGCCATATTGCTAGAGACTGTAAGAAGCCGAGGGCAGAGAGCTCTGGGGCAGAGAAAAGAAGCCAGAGGAAGGAGGACAGAGGGCAGGTGCTAGAGCATACACCATGACCGGGAGGAAGCCAGAGCTGATCCCGATGTTGTGTCAGGTATGTTTCTAGTAAACCAACTTGTGCCTCTATATTGTTTAATTCAGGTGCTAGTAGGAGTTTTATTTCTACTACTTTCTACGCTAAGTTGCCTCTTATCAGTAGAAAGGTCAGTGCACCATTTGACGTAGAGACTGCTATTGGTAAGCCCACTAGAATTACTCATGTGATAGAGGACTGTGCCAAGAACTAGAAGGTCATAGGTTTGCTGCTAGTTTACATGTGATACCCCTAGGTGGATTTGATGTAGTACTAGGGATGGACTGGTTAGCAAACTATGAAGCAAACATCGTGTGCCGCAAGAAGATGATTCGATTAGTTGCGCCCAATGGGAGTTTGGTTACGATTTATGTAGATCGCGTCGCGACGATCCCGAAAGTGATTTCGATGGCGGTGGCGGGAAAGTGCATGAGGCGTGGATGTAGTGCCTACTTGGCCTACGTAAAGGATGTGGACGCGCCAACACCGCGACTGTCTGATGTACTAGTTGTGCGTGAATTTCCGACGTGTTCCCGGAAGACTTACCTGGCGTGCCACCGGATCGCGAGATTGAATTCCAAATTGACTTGATACCGGTGCTCAACCTGTTGCCAAAGCACTCTATCGATTAGCTCCCACATAATGAAAGAACTGATGGAGCAGTTGCAAGAGCTGCTCGATAAGGGGTTCATTCGACCGAGTATCTCTCCTTGGGGTGCTCCGGTCCTATTTGTGAAGAAGAAAGACAGTAGTATGAGGATGTGTATTGACTACCGAGAGCTGAACAAGTTAATGGTGAAGAACCGATACCCCTACCAAGGATAGATGATCTGTTTGATCAGCTCCAAGGTGCCAATTGGTTCTCTAGGATAGATCTTCAATCGGTTACCATCAGCTGAAGGTGAAGGAGCAGGACATTCCTAAAACAGATTTTCGCACGCGCTACGGTCACTATGAATTCTTTGTTATGTCATTTGGTTTGACCAATGCGCCAGCTGCTTTTATGGATCTAATGAACCGTGTGTGTCGGCCTATGTTGGTTAAATCAGTGATTGTGTTCATTGATGATATTCTGATTTATTCAAGGAGTGAGATTGAGCACGCCGGCCACATTCGGGAGGTTCTAGAGACGTTAAGAAGGGAGAAGTTGTATGCCAAATTCTCCAAATGCGCGTTCTGGTTACGTGAAGTTCAATTCCTAGGTCATGTGATAAATCCAGAGGGGATTATGGTAGACCCTGCTAAGGTGGAGGCGGTGATTCAGTGGAAGTCTCCGAGCATGCCATCCGAGATTCGTAGTTTCCTGGGGTTGGCGGGTTATTATCGAAGGTTCATTCAGGACTTTGCCAAGATCGCTTCTCCACTGACCCAATTGACCCGAAAGGATGTAAAGTTTATATGGCGTCAAGCCCAAGAATAGGCGTTCGAAGAGTTAAAGGTGAGGTTGACTCAAGCTCCTGTCTTGTCATTACCCGAAGGAAGCGAGGACTTGGTAGTATATTCTGATGCTTCTTATTTGGGGTTGGGGTGTATACTGATGCAAAGAGGAAGGTCATAGCCTATGCATCCCAACAGTTGAAAGTTCATGAGGTCAACTACCCTACTCATGACCTGGAGCTAGCAGTTGTGGTCTTTTCATTAAAGATTTGGAGGCACTATCTATACGGGACGAAGTGCACCATTTTCATGGACCACAAGAGCTTGAAGTACTTCTTCGAGCAAAAAGATTGAACATGAGGTAGAGGCGATGGTTGGAGCTTATAAAGGATTATGATTGCGAGATCCATTACCATTCGGGCAAAGCCAACGTGGTGGCTCATGCTCTTAGCCAGAAGGAGAGGCCCGAGCCGATTTGGGTGAAAGCATACCAACTGATCATGACCTCTGATGTAATGAAGCAAGTCAAGGAGTTTCAGGATGAGGCGCTGATAGAAGATCATCTAAACACCGAAAGAATGAGAGGACTGGTTGGGGAATTGAGTGAAAACACACTTGGTGTTAAAACTCGATTTGGATGGATGTGGATTCCTCGTTTCGGGGATCTACGTGTGAGGATTATGGATGAAGCTCATAAGACTCGATACTCCATTCATCCTGGTGCCACAAAGATGTACCAAGATATGAAGAAAAATTATTGGTGGCCGGGTATGAAACGTGACGTGGCGGAGTATGTGAGTAAGTGCCTTACTTGCTTGCAAGTGAAGGCGGAACATCAGAAGCCGTATGGGAAAATCCAACCTTTGGATATACCGGAATGGAAGTGGGAGCACATCACCATGGACTTCATAATGAAGTTGCCACGTACTCTGAAAGGATACGATGCCATATGGGTGATAGTTGACCGTCTGACGAAGAGTGCTCACTTCCTACCGATACGTGAGACATATTCATCCGAGAGGTTGGCTGACCTGTTCATCAAGGAGATTGTAACTCGTCATGGTGTACCGGTGTCCATTGTGTCTGATCGTGACACCCGGTTACGTCTAAATTCTGGAAGAAATTCCATGATGCCATGGGGATGAGGTTACATATTAGCACGGCTTATCATCCTCAAACTGATGGTCAGTCAGAAAAGACCGTTCAGATGTTGGAGGACATGCTTCGGGCATGTGTAATCGATTTGGTGGAAGTTGGGACGACCACTTACCATTAGTTGAGTTCTCGTACAACAATAGCTATCATGCCAGTATTGGCATGCCAGCATACGAGATGTTATACCGTAGGAGATGCAGAACACCCGTTTGTTGGGGTGACGTTGGTCAGAAAGAGTTGGGAAGCATCAAGGTAATTGAGGCTAGGACAGAGAAGCTTTAAAGATTAAAGCCTTCATGAAGGCAGCTAAGATAGACAGAAGTTGTATGCCGATAAACAACATAGACCATTGAGTTCCAGGTGGATGACAGGGTCATGTTGAAGGTCTCACCTTGGAAGGGTATTATCCAATTTAGAAAGCGGGGCAAGTTGAGCCCAAGATATATAGGCCCTTTCCGAATCATTGCTCGAGTAGGAGAGGTGGCATATAGGCTAGAATTTCCGGATGAGTTAAGTGGGATTCACCCGACATTCCATGTGTCTCATCTGAGAAAGTGTATAGCTGATGAAGACATGATTGTTCCACTGGAGGACATTAAAGTAGATGAAAAGCTAAATTATGTGGAACCACCGGTGGCAATCAACGATCGTAAAGAAAAGAGGATGCGAAATAAAGTGGTTCCTCTTGTGCGTGTACAGTGGAAGCACAGGAAGGGATCCAAGTCTACATGGGAGACTAAGGAGGAGATGAGGCAGCATTATCCGAGTCTGTTTGAGGAATAACAGGTTTCGGGGATGAAACCTATATAAGTGGGGTGGACTTGTAACACCCGGTTATTTTAAAAGACAAGAAATAAAGAATAAAAGAAAGAAAGGGCAATTAAGTCCAAGTGGAGGGACTAAAAGTGTAAAAAGGACAAAAATCTTGTAAAGTTGGTGTAAAGGTGGGCATGGCCGCCCACCCCCTTTTCACATCACCATCTTCTTAAGTTTTAGAGAGAGAGAGCAGAGAAAAACTCTCGGTTGAAGATAAGAAGAAGAAGAGAAGTCGAATTCAAGGTAAGAATTCGTGGTTTTTACATGTTTATGACGGGTTTTATCTCGGTTTCATGCTTATGTGCTTATGTGTTGTGTTTGTGTTCGGGTGTGCGTGTGTGGTGTTGTTTTTAGGTGTTTGAACTTATTGCAAGCGGGTAATAAAGGAAGAAACACCCAAGTTGCATCAGGTGAGATCTACACCCCGGTTTTACTTGTTTTAAATGAATCTTTGGGGCTGAAAATGCATTAAAATGGTTTTATAAATTTCATGTATGTTTACCCGTGTGCATTGTGCATGAATGAATGTGATTCTTGTATGCTTATAGGTTATTAGGCTAGAATAGCCACATTAAGCTTGGAACAGACAGATTCGAAGATTTGGGTTGAAAACATAGAGGAAACATATAGTACAGAAGGTCCATGCGCCTAAATAAGGTTCATGCGCCTGAAAATACCTAGTAATAACTAAGTGTGATCCATGCACCCAAACAGTATTCCATGCACCTAAGCTTACCTTACAAACGATAAAGTACAGCCCATGTGCCTGAACAGTTGTCCAGCGCCTACAAAATAATAGTCGGACGACTAAGTGTATGGCCATGCGCCCCAATAGTGCCCATGCGCCTAAGTGTTCATACGCACTAATAGTGCCCATGCGCCTGAATGAGTTCATGCGCCTAAAGTGAATATGTTTAAGTGTTAGGCTCATGCGCATAAATAGTGATGAAACGCCCAAATAGGGCTCATGCGCCCAAATAGTTCCCATGCGCCTAAGAGTTAGAAATTTTTACAGAATTTTCTGGGAGTCTATGCTTTAGGGATTTTACCGAGGTTGACTAAGGGCTTATTAATGATGTTGTTTCATGCATGATATGATTGATTATGATTGTTCCTTATTATGGTTATTGCTTTTATTATTATTACCCATAGTATGTGACTTTACATGGTATGTTATTATCATAACGTAAAGTATTTCGTAATAATAAAGTGAAAGAGCAATAAAGAAAGAAGAGGAAAATTAATAAAATGTTAACAAGTCTTGCAAGCTTACAGGAGGGACACGACTGTATTGTCGTTAGCTCAACTGTGCTGCGGGGTAGCTACCCGTTTATGCACAGAGGGCCAATCAATTAAGATTGGCAGAACCTTTGTAGCATGCCCTGGGTGATTGGGTCGGCCTTGTACATAGTACACAGACCCTTTCGGGGGATACAGTTACCCTTTCGGGGGATACAGTTACCCTTTCAGGGGATACAGTTGACCCTTTCAAGGGATACAGTTACCCTTTAGGGGGATATAGTTGACCCTTTCGAGGGATACAGTTGACCCTTTCGAGGGATATAGATGGCCCATCACCTGTTTTCCATCGCGCATATAGCTGGGGTATTGCTCACTGGTCCATACAGAAAGTGAAACATAAAGTTAAAAGTTTACAGACAAGGCATACAGTACAGAGAACGAACAATATTTGTTCATATATTTGATGCGTGCTCGCATATACATTACGGAGTTATATTTTACAGAAAAGAGTATTTTCTTATACAACATATACAAAGTATTTTATTACTTCTAAAACTATAGTACACTCAGCAACGCTGACTTATGTACATTTTCAGTCGGCAGGTAATCATTGCTGAGGATGGCATGAGAGTGAAGCTACTCGGCAAGGGAAAGACTGACATCCATTCGGATTCTATGTTACTGCTGTTTTGTAATGCATATAAACAATTCTTTTCCAATCAGTTAAACGATGATGTATTGCTCAACAACAGGGGTTTAAATGAAATGAATGGCTTTTGATAAACGTATTCCACTGCATAAGCTCGTTTATTTGTAATGATTAATATTTTAATTACTATGAATGAACAACAGTGAGGTTTCCGTGATTGGGGCCTTACAATCAAATTATTAGCGAATACTTAACAAAATACATGGGAAATGATCAACGAATACGAAAACGCTATCAATAGTTCTAGCATGAATAATTTATGCTCTTGCAAACAACCTCCAATCCTATATGGTTGAGTTTCTCATGGATTCTAAATACACTCATAGAGGATCAAGGAACAACTGTATTCACTCACTAAGAATCGAGAAACTTGTTACAGTTACGAAGCGAATGTATTTCTACCTTACCACTGAAACTCAATGTGTGATTAATGAATTAGAAGTTAACTCAAACTAAAATGACAAAGAAAGTTATATTTCCTTATATTTCACAAACAATTTATTATCAATGTCCATATGCATCCAATTATTCACAAATGATTAAAAAATACATGGGAAATGAACCACGAATACGAAAACGCTAATATCAATTGTTCGAGCATGAATAATTTATACTCTTGCTAACAACCTCCAATCCTATATGGTTGAGATTCTCATGGATTCTAAATACACTCATAAACGATCAAGGAACAACTTGAATTCACTAACTAAGAATCGAGAAACTTGTTATAGTTACGAAGCGAATGTAATTCGACCTTACCACTAAAACTCAATGTCTGATTAATGAATTAGAAGTTAAGTAAAACTAAAACGACAAAGAAAGTTATATTTCCTTATATTTAACAAACCATTTATTATCGACGTATATATGCATCCAATTATTCGTGAATGATTAACAAAATACATGGGAAATGAACCACGAATACCAAAACGCTAAATATCAGTTGTTCTAACATGAATAATTATGCTCTTGCTAATAACCTCCAATCCTATATGGTTGAGATTCTCAGGGCTTCTAAATCCACTCCTAAAATTATTTAGTTAGATTCGAGCTAATTGATTAATGAAATCTCACTTAACAAAGACAAATGTACAATTTGTATGTACTTCTTAAACCAAAACCAAAATCAAACAAGAGACAACACAAATAAACCTTGAAATTGATCATCTCCTCCCCAAACTCTTCTATCACACTCGGCCACCATCTTCAAATGCTATCACCCTTCAACTCAACTTAAACCATTCCAAATGACAAGTTTCAGTACCTAGAGTCCTTTTTAAGCCCCAAAACAATGATTCGGATGTAAAGGATCAAGGAACTCTTTGTATTCACTCACTAAGAATCGAGAAACTGCTTACAGTTACAAAGCGAATGTAATTCGACCTTACCATTGAAACTCAATGTGTGATTAATGATTTAGAAGTTAAGTCAAACTAAAACGACAAAGAAAGTTATATTTCCTTATATTTCACAAAAATTTATTAATACGTATAAGTGCATCAATTAGTCGCGAATGCTTAACAAAATACATGGGAAATGAACCACGAATATGAAAACGCTAAATATCAATTGTTCTAGCATGAATAATTTATGCGCTTCCTAAGAACCTCCAATCCTATATGGTTGAGATTCTCATGGCTTCTAATACTCACATAAAATTGTTTGTTAGATTCGAGCTAAATGATTAATGAAATCACACTAAACAAAGACAAATGTACCATTTGTATGTACTTCTTAAACCAGACCAAAATAACAAGGGACAACACAAATAAACCTTGAAATCAATCATCTCCTCCTTAAACTCTTCTATCACACTTGAATACAATCTTCAAATGTTGTCACCCTACAAATCAACTTAAACCATTCCATATGACAAGTTTCAGTACCTTGAGTACATTGTTACGCTCCAAAACAATGATTCCGGATGTAAAGGATCAAGGAACAACTTGTATTCAGTCACTAAGAATCGAGAAACGGTTACAGTTACGGAACGAATGTAATTTGACCGTACTACTCAAACTCAACGTTCGATAAATGAATTAGAAGTTAAGTCAAACTAAAACGACAAAGAAAGTTGTAGTTCCTTATATGTCACAAACAATTTAGTAATTACGTATTTATGCATCCAATTATTAGCGAATGCTTACACAAACACATGGGAAATGATCCACGAATACAAAAACACTATCAATAGTTCTAGCATGAATATTTATTCTCTTGCAACAACCTCCATCCTATATGGTTGAGATTCTCATGGCTTCTAAATACACTCATAAAATTATTTAGTTAGATTGGAGCAAAATGAATAATGAAATCACACTAAACAAGGACAAATGTACCATTTGTATGTGTTTCTTAAACCAAACCCAAAATCAAACAAGAGACAACACAAATAAACCTTGAAATCGATCTTCACCTCAACAAACTCTTCTATCACACTCAGCTACCATCTTCAAACGCTATCACCCTTCAAGTCAACTTAAACCATTCCAAATGACAAGTTTCAGTACCTAGAGTCCTTTATTACGCCCCAAAACAATGATTCCGAATGTAAAGGATCAAGGAATAACTTGTATTCACTCACTAAGACTCGAGAAACTGCTTACAGTTACGAAGTGAATGTAATTCGACCTTACCACTGAAACTCAATGTGTGATTAATGAATTAGAAGTTAAGTCAAACTAAAACTAGAAAGAAAGTTATATTTCCTTATATTTCACAAACAATTTATTAACTACGTATATATGCATCCAATTATTCGCGAATGCTTAACAAAATACATGGGAAATGAACCACGAATACGAAAACGCTAAATATCAATTGTTCTAGCATGAATAACGCTTGCTAACAAACTCCAATCCTATATGGTTGAGATTCTCATGGCTTCTAATACACACATAAAATTATTTAGTTATATTCGAGCAAAATGATTAATGAATCACACTAAACAAAGACAAATGTACCATTTGTATGTGCTTTAAACCAGACCAAAATCGAACAAGGGACAACACAAATAAACCTTGAAATCAATCATCTACTCCTTCAACTCTTCTATCACACTAGACTACGGTCTTCAAATGCTATCGCCCGACATATCAACTTAAACCATTCCATGACTGTGTGTGAGTAAGAGTGATATTCTTACTGGGAATCAAATATGATAATCAAGTCAATGAATGAGTGGCAGAAAAAACAATCGAGAACTATGAAGCAAGAAAATTACTCATAAATGTTGTTTGTATTGATATATGAAAGTTGAGAAATTACAGAGAATAATTACAACTAAAATCCTCTATCTATCAACCGTCACCTCAGTACGAGGTTAACTATTCTATTTATAAAGAAGACAAGATGCCTTACAAAATGACTAATCTACTCTGACCTATTACATCAGAAACTAGTCTAAGTCTTGATCCGCATCTCTGCTTGTTCATCCACATTGACAAATGCGGATGAGATAATCTTGATCAGCATTTCCACTTGCACTTGATCAGCATTAGTAAGTTGGTCATCCGCATTGGTTAATGCGGATGAACAAATACTTGTGCGCATTTGGTTGGTCATCCGCATTTGTCAATGCGGATGATCAAAGTCTTGTCCGCATCTTCTTTTGTTCTTCCGTATTAGTCAATGCGGAAGAGTAACTTGTTCAGTATAAGTATTATGTCTTCCGCATTAGTTAATGCGGAAGAGTAAACACTTGTCCGCATCAGATTTTTGTCTTCCGCATTGACTAATGCGGAACATAAGACTTGTTATTTTTCTTGGACTTGTGGGATTCTAGCTGAACAATCATCAATTCACCCATTTAGTTGGCATGTATGATCCTTTCAGGGTGCAACAATACTCCCCCTAAGGATTATACAGCCTGGTTTTCCTCAATGTTTAGGAGGTGATTGATGTTGTGAAGATTCAGCTGGGTCTTCAGGAGGTAGTATGAATGCTGCTTTGGTGGGATCCAGAATAGCCTTGATCATGTTTAGAAAATCAGTTGCTTCGGACATCCTGTCTCTACTCAGCACATGTATTTTCATTCTGCTCATGTTGTAGATGGCTTCCATTGGTAACTTTTTCAGAGAAATCGGTTCCCATATGGAGTTTGTTGAAAGACCATCTCTATGTATCAATAAACTCCCTCCCACATCCACTTCATGCTTAACAATGTTTCCAAGTTGCCGTGGTGTTTTCTTCTTCTTTCTTTTGTCTCTTTTAATCTTATTCTGTCATAGGCTAGTTTCAACAACTTGATGCATTTCAAAAAGAGTGCATGTCTTGTTCACCAATTTGTTGTTTAATTTCGTGAAGTGCCTGGTATAAATGCAGTGGATGTATGATTCATCAAGTAGTCTTACTTCATATCCACTAAAAGTCTAATGTCAGCTCCTTCTTTTCCTCCCCACTTCCTTTCTATCACCAGCTCATAGGTTTTCTCATCATAGTACACATTTGAGATAGGATTTGAAGAATGAGTACCGGACACTACTTTCCTCTTTAAAGACTCAGTTGGCTTTACCTCAACTCAAGGAATACTATTTCTTCTACTTCCACCTTTTTCTTCTTATCCAGGGGATTGACAATTTTTTATCTTTTCTTAAACAAATTGTCTTTAATGAATTGAAGTTGTTTGTCCTTCGAACGAATGTTTTATATCTCAAATTCATATCCCCTGAACATAGCTGCATGATTGATCAGTTCAAGTTTAGCTAGTTCCTTCAAATCATGAATCTCAAGGGCATTTACTAGAGCTGAGTACTCTGTGAAGAATTGTACTAGCCCTGAGATTCTCTTCACCATGAACATATTCTAGGTGCTATCATACTTCCATGCTATTATCTTCTCCTCTATTTCCCCTTGGGAGTAGACACCCCTCTGATCAGTTCAGCAGTGATCAGTCCTTGTTGCAGCTTCAACTGAGATGGTTCTGCAAACCATTCAGGGTATTTGTGGAGCACTGGGGCAAGTAGTTCTTGGTCTTTTATATTCAACAGCATGTCTTCAGCTGACATTCTGTTTTTGGGTTTGGTCTTTGTCAATCTTCTTCTAGTTTCTTGAGTTTATCTTTCTTTTCGTTGATCAATTGAAGTGTTGCAGCCCCAATGAATTTGTCTTCATGTTGGCAATCTTTCTTTTTGTGAATCCCTGACTTGAGTGATATTCCTTCATTTCCTTATCAGACATGTTATAAGGATCAGGAAATAGTGATTCATGGGATGAGGTTGATTTCTTCATTTGTGAAAGCGTTTGTAGAGGACCCCTTCTTGGTAGTGGAATCTCATACCTATGGGTTTCTTCAAGATGAGTCTTTGTTTTTGGAGTGTCCTTTGTTGGTGTCTTCTCATATTTAGTGTTTATTGTTGGATCAAGCAACAATTTCACTTTCTCTTCCTCCTCTTTCATTTTCTCATAAGTCATTGCAAACACTTAATGAGATCATAGCCTTGATTGATCAAAAACATGGCTTTAATCATCAAGTCATCAGTTTGAGCTTTGGTTACCATGTCCTCTACTAACTGTTCTTCTATAATAGGACTCTCTATGAGAACATCCTTTTTAACATCTTCTTCATTAGCAATTTCTCCTTCTTCTAAGTCAATTGCTCTGGCCAACTGTTTCAACTGAGCTTCTGCCTGCTCATGTTCTTCCAAAAATTCAACAATTGCTGCTAAACTTCTTGGGTCATCTTTTGTTTCTTGATGGTTTCTTCAGTGATTGGGGTCTTGCCTTTAGCCTTTTCAGCCAGATACTTCCTCTTTTCTGAGTAAGTTTGAAGTTGAGGGCTAGAGGTTTCAGATTGATCTTGGTTCAGGGACCTTTTCAGGTGTACTTGGCTCTTGATCCTTTATTTCACTTTGTTCAGGTAGTTTCTTCTTTCATTTCTTGTTCATATATTTTTAGTTCTTCTTTTGTTCTTCAGTTAATGATATGGCAGAGACAATTGCAGAGACAATGCCTTTTCCAATGGCACTGGTGATTTAGGAATAAATACATTAGGCTCTGCCTCAGTTCTTTGATTGTTTATGAACTCCCAAAAATCATGATCAATCCTGAATTGTTCAGAAGCAAAACTATCCAAAGCACTGAAGATTCTTCAAATTCACCCTTTTCTAAGTCTGAATGACAGTGTTTAGAATACACTACCATGTCTAAGCTCTGGTCTTTGATCTCAGTTTCACCTTCATCATCCACTTGTTCTTCATTCTCATCTATTAAATTGTTGTCCTCATCATCAACCTTTTGTTCTTCTTTCTCATCATCATCCTTCACATCAGTTCTTTTAATCATCATTTCAAGCTGAGATATTCTTTTGTTCTTGCTCTCAATTTCCTTTTCCAATTTTGAGATGATATCAGCTTGTTCCTCTATGATGTTTTCTTGTTCCTTCATGGCAATAGTTTGTATTTCAAGAGTATTTATATTCCCACTCACTTCTTCTTGAGTGTTTGAGTGCGGCTTTTTAATTTTCAATCTCTTTGGCTTGTTCCATTCTTTCAACTACATATTTTTCTTAAGATCTTTCAATTCACCTCTTTCTCATCAAGTTCCATGATTCTGTCATTTATAATTCCTCCTCTCCTGTTAGTGTTCTTTCCATCCTTTCTACTTTGAGTAACAACTCAGTTATTATTCATCTTTTTCATCAGGCCTATTGATGTTTGATTCAGCATAGCTCAGAAGGAGCAGCCTCAGAAGGTTCATTCACAACTTTGGTTTGATCATGATGATCCTCCTCATCAGAAGATGATTTGGATGATTTGGATGCACTTGTTGATCCTTCTGGTTCATCAGGGTGATCAATTGATGATGGTAATGGTTGGTAAGGAGGAATAGGAGATTGGTGTGGTGATATAGGATTGATGATGTGGTGATGTAGGTGTAGGTTGAGTGATCATTGGTGGTGTTTGTTGTGGTGAAGGAAATGATGGTATTGGTGAAGGTAAAGGTGATGGTATTGGTGGTGGTAAAGGTGAGGTATTGGTGAAGGTAAAGGTGATGTATTGGTGAAGGTAAAGGTGATGGTATTGGTGAAGGTAAAGGTGATGGTATTGGTGAAGGTTGTGGAGTGGTGAGCTATTGGTTGTGGTATAGGGGATGGTATTGGTTGTGGAGGTGGTTGTGCTTGACCTGCTTGGTGTATTTGTTCGAACATCCAAGGAAGAAGGGGTGAAGGAGCACCATTGTAGAAGTTCCTTGGGTCCTTCTTCTTGATGTACTTATAGGATCTTGCATCATAATGAGGAATGTTAAATACTGGTCCTTCATTAACAATGTCATGAAATGATTCATTGATTAGACATTGAATGAATCTGGGGTATATTCGAAACTTGTATGTCAACCCTTCTTGAATGTTGGACATTAGGCCATTGAATACATATGCCGACATGTTAAATCTTCTGTTGTGCAGAGAGCACATATTGCACAAGATGTGAGGACTGGAATGTCATTCCATCCTGTTTTCCTTTAGACAGACAATGTTGGAACATATGATTAGGAATCTCGAGGGCAGATCCACTAATCCTTTGACTATCTCTTTGGCTTCATAGCTCCCTTCATAACCAATTTGGAGAAAAATGTAGTTATCCTCATCATCCAATTCAAGAGTATCATCTGCATTGTCATTGAATTGAAGACATCTTCTAACTCATTCTTCTATGATCCTCAGAGTGAGTCCAGTGTTGATCTTGCCAGTAAGAGTTTTCACTCCATTTTCTTCAACCACTTCAGTTGATTCCCGAAAAGACCTCATGGGATTCTTATAGATTGTTGGTCTTACTGTTATGGCATATGCTACGGTTGTGGTAGATAGGAATCTTATCATATCTCTGAGACCTTTGCTTTAGGCACATCAGGGTTTAGGTAACCTCTGACGTTATGGAGCTTGCTCCATGTAAGGTTTGCCATGTAATCTGCACAAGAGACATGTGTATTAGTTCACAATTTTGACTTTAATTTTGCTTTGATTTGTTAATATGACTTTGATTTGTTTCACAATTTTCTTTTTCACATTGCTCTATTTTTCTCAGTAAACATGGTTATCATGGTTTTCAATAAATTGAATTCTTCTATCATTTACATGTTTATTGTCATCGAAAATGTGTATTACATCACATTAGTGAGTTTGATTTTGGTGTTCTTCGATAATTTTCTGGTTCATCGTTCGATTTAGGGTAACAGTTCGAGACTTAGGTTTTGGTTTCAAAATCTGTTGAAGTTATACCTTATCTTTGAAATGACTGCGGTTCTGAATCGATCACAAGAATGTTTAACGATGAAACACAACAAAATCTTTGAATGTTGTCATGATGATGATGATGATTGATGGTGGTGTACTGTATTTTTGCGCTTGTCTCACTATAAGTTCTCTCAATTTGAAAAGTATTAAATGACCTGTTCGAATTCCTTTAAATAGTCAAATAATACAATTTGAAAAAATTTTACAAGTTTACAAGCAGATACAGTCAACACTGTAGCAAATGCTGAAGGTTAATTTGTTTGATTTTCGGGATCCGCATTTGTTAACTGTAGCATATGCGGAACACGAACTTTTGACATTAGCAGTCCACATTTGACTACTTTTGGTCATCTGCATTTGTGGTTGTAGCTAATGCGGAAGGCTTGATTTTTGACTGACTGTTCGCATTACTCTACTAATACAAATGCGGAAGTTTTGTTTTTTAATTTCATTCTATCCGCATTTGTGCACTGTTGCAGATGCGGAAGTTAGACTTGAATTTGGCTATCTGCATTGTATACTCTTTCAAATGCGGAAGTTAAACTTGAAATTTTGGCTGTCGCATTGTATACTTGCAAATGCGGAAGTTAAACTTGAAAATTTGGCTGTCCGCATTTGGGTCATAGTAAATGCGGAATAACATTGTAACAAATGGGCGGATTTGAATGTCTGTTTTTACCATATCCAATATGTACAGTAACAAATGCGATAGAACAAATTCCATGTGTACAACTACAAATGTGGTTGACAAGTCAACATATCACTGTATCAAATGTGATAGACTTGTTCATACGCATTTGTTACTGACAAATGCGGTCGGTAGAGTAACTTCACATTCACTTCACATACTACTGCGGTAGAGTAAAGTCATTGTCCGCATTAGTTGCACTTCAAAAATCATTGTTACCTGCATTAGTTACATGTATGGGTTACCTTCACCCGCATTAACTAATGCACTTACCTGCATTACCTTTTGAACTTAATCAAAAGTTAATGTTATTGAATTGATTATTCATTTTATGAAGAGGTGTCTTGATTGATTTTCTTATGAAGTTGGCTGTTGAAGTTGTCAATTTTTGCTTGGATTGACTTGTATGTACAAGTCATACAAGTTTCCCAATTTTGACAGATCTTGGGCTTATCATGCTTCTAAGAATCTGCATAAGCTAAGATATAATGGTTGACTTATTGCAACAACACCAACTAAAATTTCTTTTGTTTTGTTTTTCAAAATTGAGTTAACAAACAAAAATTTGAACTTGCTTAAAAATTTTAAATTACTCCCCCTAAAGTTTATGTCCACATTTGGAAAGAAACTTTAAA
The DNA here is from genome assembly GCA_025506515.1 of Flaveria trinervia. Classification (NCBI taxonomy): domain Eukaryota; kingdom Viridiplantae; phylum Streptophyta; class Magnoliopsida; order Asterales; family Asteraceae; genus Flaveria; species Flaveria trinervia. The sequence continues at coordinate 37,661 of JACCIX010001591.1, forward strand.
GATCTTAAAAGTTTTGAATATTATTTTGATTAATATTAATAATGAGAGAAAAATCTCTTTGTTGGGATTATATCAATCTTACATTACACATGTGCATCCTTTATAATTAAATGGACATAATTATGAACTTGAAGATTGAAGGTATGTTTGTCCTCTTAAACTCATACCTGGTTGATATTTTGATGCAAATGACTTTTATCATGTTTTGGTTGATTTCTTATTTAATGTGTACCTCACACACATAAGCATGGAATGATCAACCCTCCTTATACAATGCATGGTAGAACTTTGTCACAACTTTCTTACGAGGTTACTTAAGTCATGAGATCTCATATTCACTGATCCTCATTGGATTCTTTTAATTTGATCCTTTTTCATGTTGATCCTCATTGGGATTCTTTTCACTTCACTTTGGAAGGTGATCCATGATAGGATTCTTTTGTTCATTCACTTGGAATGTATTACTTTGTTATTCATCCAATTTTGGATGTGTTCCATATTAGCAATCTTTGGATCATGACATCAGCACTATGTGCAAGTTCCATCAGGTCTTTGCTCAGCAAAACAAAGATGAAACATGATGTGGTGAAAGAGATTCACAAAGTATCATTACCTGGTGTGTTTAGGTTACTACACACACATGCATTCAGATAAGCCAATACATACCTGTACTTTGTGATGAGTGTTTCACAAGTGAATGTGTCTTTAATTCATCACTGCATGTATCTTTTCTTCCAAGTTGAGCCTACCAACATATCTGGTAAGTCATTTCAGTCTTTTACATTTTGAAATTAAGCATAGTGAATGATATAACGACTGTAATTATATCATTTCCCACGAATTCTTTTCTTCTTAAAACATGATTTCTCTTTGTCGTTTTTCTCATGTTTTAAATTGTTTTTGGTGTTTTTCGTAGTTTTTACTCAAGGTTAATCATGCCAATTGACTAAACCAGAAATTCAAACCTACTAGGTTCAAATGCCTTGGTAAACAAATCAGCTAATTGATTTTCTGTTGGTACTTGAATCAATTTGATTAAACCTTTTCAGCATAGTCTCTTAAAAATGATATCTAATTTCAATATGTTTTGTTTTGAGTGCTGAACTAGATTATTAGTTATAAACACAGTAGTTGTGTTGTCAATAGAAATTGGTGTATGCAAAAAGTTAAAACCATAATCAAGCATCTGGTTTTGAATCCAGAGAACTTGAGAGCAACATGCTCAAGCAGTAATATACTCAGGTTGGCTGTGGACACAAACATATTTTTCTGCTTCTTGCATTGCCAGGATACTAGTCTGGGACCACGAAATTGACAACCGCCACAAGTGGATTTTCTGTTGAAGTTGCATCCTCCATAATCACTGTCTGTGTAGGCATAGAGATTAAACTCTCCTTCCTTTGGATACCATAATCCGAGAGCTGGTTTGCCCTTCAGATATCTGAATATCCTCTTGACTGCATTCACAGTGATTATTTTGGATCAGTTTGATATCTAGCACACACACAAACACCAAACATAATGTCAGGTCTACTGGGTGTTATGTACATAAGTGAACCTATCATTGATCGATAGTGAGTTTGATCCACTTATTTCTTCACTTTAGTATCTACAGAAGTTATGATAGACTGACAGTGAGCAAAGTGGAATTTCTTCAACATGGTTTCTACATATTTTGTTTGATTGATCAAAGATTCCATCTGCTGTTTGCTGGACCTGCACTTCCAGAAAGAATGTGAGTTCCCCCATAGCACTCATTTGAAACTTTGAATGCATAAGATCTTCAAATTCTTTGCAGAATGTTTGTTTGTCGAGTCAAATATAATGTCATCCATGTAGATCTGGGCTAACAACATGTCTTTTCCTCTTATTCTTCTGAAGAGAGTCTGATCAATCTCTCCTCTTTCATACCCATGTTCAAGATGAAAGGATGATAGAGTCTCATACTACTTTCTTGGAGCTTGATGAAGACCATACAGAGCTTTGTGAAGCTTGTACACTCTGTGAGGGAATCTGGATCTTCAAAGCCAGGTGGATGACTTACATAGACTTCTTCAGCATTCTTTCCATACAAGAAGGCAAACTTTACATCCATTTGATAAACAGTAAATTTCATGGACGCAGAATATGCGAGAAAGATTCTGATTGCTTCTAGTCTGGCAACAGGAGCAAACACTTCGTCGTAGTCAATTCCTTCTTCCTAAGTGTATCCATGTGCCACTAGTCTTGCTTTATTTCCCATGACTATCCCTCTATCATCAGTCTTGTTCCTGTACAGCGTATGGTACCAATAGGATATTGTCCTTCAGGAAGATCTACCACTGCCATACCTCTTGCTTCATGAATTGGAGCAATTCTTCCTGCATTGCTTCAATCCAACTATTGTCTTGAAGTGCCTCTTTGATGTTTTTGGGTACTGTTTGACATAGAAAGCAGGAGAACAAATAGATTTTGCAATACCGGACTTGCTTCTTGTCACCCTCTCATTAAGATCACCAATAATGGTTTCACCTGGATGATTCTTGTGGTTGGAATGGTGTCACCAGCAATAGTTACATCAAGATCGGAGACATTCAGTTCATTATGGTCAGAGGCACAATCTTCTTGTATTGTTGTTGAATTATGAAGATTGTCAATTTCTGTTTCAGTAACTGCTACATCTTCAGCAGCACTGAGGTTGCTTGCATCATTTGAAGTTCCTTGAGTTTCTTTTGGATAAGAAGCTTGTTTTTGATTTTTGATCTCATGTGACAATCATCTGTGTGAGATGGTACCAGGCTAGGACCTTCTTCAGAAGAAACACTAAGGTTTTATGACAAGTGCATGATGGGATCAGCTTGAAGAGGAACATCTTCAGTCATATGTTCATCAGATGTAGGTGGAATCAATGGATAATTTTCTCTTCGTTCTACAGTTGATGAAGTATCACCTGAATGTATATTTCCTGCATTAGACAAGTGAAATTGGTCAAATGATTTAGTAAAAGTGTCAATATCAAACAACCAATCAGGACCATTTATAGATTTGCGAAACGAATGTTCCTTGAATTGAACATTTGTGGATTCATCAATAATGTTCAGTCTAGGATTGAATACTCTATAAGCCTTTGAAACAGAAGAATAACCTATAAAAAATCCTTCATTAGACTTAGATGAAAATTTTCCCAAATGATCACGGGTGTTTAATATTAAGACTAGACAACCAAATGATTTGAGGAATCCAATAAATGGTTTCCTATGAAATATCAGTTCATAAGGTGTCATGTTACTTTCTTAAAAATTAGAGTTCGATTTTGCACAAAGCACGATGTGTTAACTGCTTCTGCCCAGAAGGTGATTAGCAGTTTAGCATCGGCTAGCATAGTTCTTGCTGCTTCAATCAGTGTTCTATTTCGCCTTTCAGCTACCCCATTTTGTTAAGGAGTTCTAGCTGCACTGAATTGATGAGCAATGCCTTTGGTTGCACAAAAAGAACTCATATTTTCATTTTTGAACTCTATGCCATTATCACTTCTTATTATTTTGACTTTGAGATCAAGTTGATTTTCAATTTTAGTGATAAATTCTTGAATGATTTGGGATGCTTCATTTTTATTAAGTAGGAAGAACACCCATGTGAATCGAGAAAAGTCACCAATGATTACTAAACAATATTGTTTCTTTCCGATACTCATTACATGAGTTGGTCCAAACAGATCCATGTGAAGTAACTTCAACGGAGTATTGTTAGTGTTCACCAGCTTGGTTTTGTGAGACGATTTATGTTGTTTTCCTTTGAGGCACGCTGAGCATTGATCAATAAAATTGAATTCCTTTTGAGGGAGACAAATTACATGGTTTCCTTTGACTAACTTGTTCATATTTTTAAAGTTAGTGTGCCCCAAACGTCTATGCCAAAGCTGTGACTCATCAACTGATGCTTTAGACAAAAGACATGTTTCTTCCTTAGGTGACGCACAAACAGGTTTAAGACATATGTATTATTCCTCCTTGGAGTCTTTAAGACAACCCATTTTTCAGGAATCTGAAAACCAGGTTTTAGTATTTAGCAGTGAGTGTCTGTAAAGTGAGTGGAATATTTTTTGTCGCAGATCTAAGACACGCTTAGCAGATTGAAATTGAATTGTTCACAGTAATTCACTCTGTCAAAGCTCAACATCCCATTTGTCACAGATCCTTCTCCTGTAATCCTTCCATCTTCTGAATCTCCACCGAATGCCATAGTAGTTCCTTGTATGTACTTGAAATCATGAAGGAGGGAATAATCTCCAGTCATGTGTCGGGAGCATCCACTATCTACATACAATAGGCTATTAGACCTATGTGGATGAACCTACAACAAAAAGAACTAATTAGAATAAGGAACCCAAGCCATGATGGTCTTGGGTTTCCTGTTCCTATTCATGATAGTCACCTCCTAGTATTTCCCTCTAAATGGTGATTTAGATGAGGTGATTAGGGATTTTTGGTAATGAATTGGTCGAGTTATCTCATCTACATCTACTGAGGATTCACATGAATAATGAAATCGTTAGTCTCTATTTCTTTGTAAAAATTTAGCCCAAGGTTCATTATCAAAAGTTGGTTTTTGCTTCATAAGGTCAAGTTGTGTTTCATTATGAGATGATTTCTTTAACCCTTCCTTAAAATCCTTTGAGTTATTTCTATCATTTGTTGATCTAGGAGTCCTAGATTGAGTATTATGAAAATGAGGTTTGACAGAATGCATCACAATAGATGTTTTTGAGATAGGCTTGTGCCATGGATTTCTCAACCCCTTCTGATTGAAGTAACAATCAGATGTATTGTGATTGTTCATGTCACAGATTGAACAATACTTTTTGAAATAGCAATTTTTGGTGGAGTGATTGTTCATATCATATATAAAACAATATTGGTTGAAGAAGCATTATCTGTCTTGTGATTGAACATGTCACAAATGTCACAATACATTTGTTTGTTTATCGAATCAGATTTTTCTTTAAGTGACTTAACTGATACTTTCTTTTGATGAGTCACTTTCTTTTCTTTAGTGATGAATCAGAATGAGCCCTTTTTGTAGATTGTTTCACAATACTACTCTTGTTCAGTTGTCTGGGCTGTTTTTGTTTCTTCAACCTACTTCTCACCTCTTTCTCAAACTGGTCAACATGTTCTTTGTTACAGATATCAAACCCAACTCCCTTCATTAATTTGGATGACTAAGGTCTCATGAAGTTTTATGTGTTGAACTCAGTTTTACAGTTGGTTTCTTTTTCAGTGAAACCTTTTCTAACTTGCTTGAATTTTGTGGACATACAATCTCATTGTCAGAACTACTCTCAGTAGTGGGTTTCACTGTTTTTACATATTTCTTTTTCCCTTGTAAAACAGATGGTATAAATTTTATAAAAGCTACAATTGCTTTTACAGGGCTTGATGGTTTTTTTTGATAATCATTGTCTCGTCAGAACACTCTTTGATTTTGATTGGGTGTCCTAACTTGATTTTGTCCTCATTGGTTTCAAAATAAACATCAGGTTTGTTTTGAGGATTTGTCACTTGTTTCACTACTGATTTAGGTTCCACAATTTTAGGTTCAATTGATTCAGAGAGTGATAGAGAGTCAGGCATGATAGTGTAATTGTCATTGTATGGTAGAGGACATGAATTGTACCCAATCCCTGACATGTCCTTTGGATCCTTTTGTGAATCCAGCATTTCTTGTGACTTGACTCAAGACATTTGAAACTTTTCAAGTTTCACTTCAGTCATAGATTATTGAGCTTTAGCTTGAGGTAACTTTTCAGTAAGTAGCTCATTTTCAGCTGCAAGATTGTATTTCTCACCATGCAATTTTTCTATGTCAGAAATGAGAGATTTGATTTTGATTTCAAAACTTTTTAGTTCTCGATTCATCATTTCTAAGTTCACCTTTTCTTCTTTAATTTTATCTACAAGTTTATGATTGTGTTCTCTATACTCTTGTAATTCATTTATGCATTTCTCACTACAAAGGTTAGTTTTTACCTCAGTAGGCATTGCCGATGGTCCATCATTGATATGAGCCATGAGAGCATGATTCTGGAATTGAGGCTTGACTTCCTTAGCATACACACTCCAGTCACATATCCCATCTTGTTTGATCACAAGGGCACTGGCAGAAGACTGACTGCTTGCATGGGCTTGATTTGCCAGCTGTAATGATTTTGGTATGTTTGTTGATGATAAGAATGATGGTACTGCTGTTGTTGATTGTTTGAATAATATCTTGAATTGGGCTGTGAGGATGATTGACCAGGAGATTTCCTTGAATGGTTGGTTCTTTTAGGAGCATTGCACTCTCTTAAGAAATGGCCAGTCATGCCACAGTTGAAGCATTTTACCTTCGATTTGTCATATCCAAGTTTTGTGTTCTCATTCAGGCTCAATTTTCTTCCTTTTCGAAGAATTTCTTTGCTCTCATGGCAATCATTGCCATTTGCCACTGTAGATCCATCTCCTTAACATCATCAGGATCTAATTCTTCTAAATCTTCCTGTATTAAATGGGCAGAAGTGAGTCTTCCCCCAAGATACGCTTCAAAACTTGCAACAAAGGCATTGTAGGTTGCCTTTTGCTCTTCTGATTTTAAGTCTTGAGGAGAGATTGTAGGTGTAGTGGAGACTTTTGGTGCTTGTGCTGAAGTTGGATGGTGATTGAATGATGGAGATGCAATGAACCCAGTATTGTTCATTTGATCTCTTGATGAGATGAAGTCATCTTCCTTTGTGATGAAAGCATTTTCAACAGAATGTGATTTTGAAGGGAATTTGTAGGCTTCGATCACTCTTGGCCCACTCAGATTTCTGCTTTGTTCATCAAGTTCCAAAGCTTGAATCTTGGCTATCATATTGTCTAGAGTGGTACTCTCAAGATCAAGAGTATGTTTCAACATTGTGACATTTTGCTTCCAGCTTTCAGGCAAACTGTGAAGCATTTTCTTGTTGAGTTCTTTAATCTTGTATGAAACTCCCATAATTTCCAAGTCATTGACCAACTATACAAATCTGTGCAGTTGTTTTATATGGATTCTCTTTGGTGTGATGGAAGGTTTCATACTGATTGACCAGCTTGTCTTTGTTAATTTCAGCAACTTCACTGCTACCTTCACACATATTTTGAGAGCATCCCAACAGCTTTAGCAGTTCCATATTTTTCCAATCTTTTCAGCACATCCATTTTGAGTGCTTGAGTCAAAATAGAGTATGCTTTAAGATCAATTTTGATTTTCTTATAGTCGTCTTCATCCAGAGTTAAGTCTTCAATTGCTATTCTAGCAGTCTTATACAGTGTAGCTTGAGCTATTGATAGAGTAACAGGAATATGTGGACCCTTACATATTGAGATCCAAAAGTCAGGATCTACACGTGTGATATAATTTCTAATCCGTATTCTCCATTGTTTAAACTCAGATTTTTGTTTAAGCATGGGAGGTTTAGGTGTATGACTTAATTCAGAGTAACTGTTAGAATCCATGTTAATTTGTGTAAGTATAGATTTAGCTGATTTTAAGATTGATTATAGTTTATGAGTCCAACTTGTTCAAGCAGTTCTGTTGAGGTTCAGAATGAGTGTTCTTGCTGTTGATTGGAGTATTTTTTTGTTTGCTAAGTAGAGATGACAGTATCTACTACTAGAAATTTGATTATCAGATCAATCGAGTTCTATTCAGTCTGTGCGTAGATCTGAAAGAGAATCGAGAGCCAAAGCTCTCATACCAATTGACTGGGTGTGAGTAAGAGTGATATTCTTACTCAGAATCGAATATGATAATCAAGTCAACGATTGAGTGGCGGAAACAAACAATCGAAGAACAATTAAGCAAGAAAATTACTCATAAATGTTGTGTGTATTGATATATGAATGTTGACAAATTACAGAGAATAATTACAACAAAAATCCTCTATCTATCAACCGTCACCTCAGTACGAGGTTAACTATTCTATTTATAGAGAAGACAAGATGCCTTTACAAAATGACTAAACTACCCCTGACCTATTACATCAGAAACTAGTCTAAGTCTTGATCCGCATCTCTGCTTGTTCATCCGCATTGACAAATGCGGATGGGATAATCTTGATCAGCATTTCCACTTGATCATCAACATAGTAAGTTGGTCATCCGCATTGGTTAATGGAGATGAACAAATACTTGTCCGCATTTGGTTGGCCATCCGCATTTGTCAATGCGGATGATCAAAGTCTTGTCCGCATCTTCTTTTGTTCTTCCGCATTAGTCAATGCGGAAGAGCAACTTGTTCAACATAAGTATTATGTCTTCCGCATTAGTTAATGCGGAAGACTAAACACTTGTCCGCATCAGATTTTTGTCTTCCGCATTGACTAATGCGGAACATAACACTTGTTATTTTTCTTGCATATCTTCATGCGCATTGCAACTTGGACTTGTGGGATTCTAGCTGAACAATCATCAATTCACCCATTTAGTTGGCATGTATGATCCTTTCAGGGTGCAACAATAACATTCCATATGACAAGTTTCAGTACCTTGACTCCATTATTACGCCCCAAAACAATGATTCCGATGTAAAGGATCAAGGAACAACTTGTATTCACGCACTAAGAATAGAGAAACTGCTTACAGTTACGGAACGAATGTAATTCGACCTCACTACTGAAATTCAACGTTTGATAAATGAAGGAGAAGTTAAGTCAAACTAAAACGAGAAAGAAAGTTATAGTTCCTTATATGTCACAAAGAATTTAGTAACTACGTATTTATGCATCCAATTATTAGCGAATGCTTAACAAAATACAGGTGAAATGATCCACGAATACGAAAACGCTAAATATCAATAGTTATAGCATGAATAATTTATGCTCTTGCAAACAACCTTCAATCCTATATGACTGAGATTCTCATGGCTACTAAATACACTCATAAAATTATTTAGTTAGATTGGAGAAAATGAATAATGAAATCACACTAAACAAGGACAAATGTACCATTTGTATGTACTTCTTAAACTAAACCAAAATCAAACAACAGACAACACAAATAAACCTTGAAATCGATCATCTCCTCCACAAACTCTTCTATCACACTCGGCTACCATCTTCAAATGCTATCACCCTTCAACTAAACATCAATCATTCTAAATGACAAGTTTCAGTACCTAGAGTCCTTTATTAAGCCCCAAGACAATGATTCCGGATGTAGAGGATCAAGGAACAACTTGTATTCACTCACTAAGAATCGAGAAACTACTTACAGTTACGAAACGAATGTAATTCGACCTTACCACGGAAACTCAATGTGTGATGAATGAATTAGAAGTTAGGTCAAACTAAAACGACAAAGAATGTTAAATTTCCTTACATTTCACAAACAATTTATTAACTACATATATATGCATTCAATTATTCGCGAATGCTTAACAAAATACATGGAAAATGAACCATGAATACGGAAACGCTAATATCAATTGTTCTAGCATGAATAATTTATGTGCTTGCTAACAACATCCAGTCCTATATGGTTGAGATTCTCATGGCTTCTAATACACACATAAAAATATTTAGTTATATTCGAGCTAAATGATTAATGAAATCACACTAAACAAAGACAAATGTACCATTTTGTATGTGCTTCTTAAACCAGACCAAAATCAAACAAGGGACAACACAAATAAAGCTTGAAATCAATCATCTCCTTCGTAAACTCTTCTAACACACTCGACTACCATCTTCAAACGCTATCGCCCTACAAATCAACTTAAACCTTTCCATATGACAAGTTTGAGTACCTTGAGTCCATTATTACGCCCCAAAACACTGATTCCGGATGTAAAGGATCAAGGAACAACTTGTATTCACTCACTAAGAATCAAGAAACTGGTTATAGTTACGGAACGAATGTAATTCGACCTTACTACTCAAACTCAACCTTTAATAAATGAATTAGAAGTTAAGTCAAACTAAAACGAAAAAGAAAGTTATAGTTCCTTATATGTCACAAACAATTTAGTAACTACGTATTTATGCATCGAATTATTAGCGAATGCTTAACAAAATATATGGGAAATGATCTACGAATACGAAAACGATATCAATAGTTCTAGCATGAATAATTTATGCTCTTGCAAACAACCTCCAATCCTATATGGTTGAGATTCTCATGGCTTCTAAATACACTCAAAAAATTATTTAGTTATATTGGAGCAAAATGAATAATGAAATCACACAAAACAAGGACAAATGTACCATTTGTGTGTACTTCTTAAATCAAAACCAAAATCAAACAAGAGACAACACAAATGAACCTTGAAATCGATCATCTCCTCCATAAACTCTTCTATCACACTCGGCTACCATCTTCGAAAGCCATCACCCTTCAACTTAACTTAAACCATTCCAAATGAGAAGTTTCAGTACCTAGAGTCCTTTATTAAGCCCCAAAACAATGATTTCGGATGTAAAGGATCAAGGAACAACTTGTATTCACTCACTAAGAATCGATAAACTGCTTACAGTTACGAAGCGAATGTAATTCGACCTTACCACTGAAACTCAATGTGTGATTAATGAATTAGAAGTTAAGTCAACTAAAACGACAAAGAAAGTTATATTTCCTTTTATTTAACAAACAATTTATTAACTTCATATATATGCATCAAATTATTCGCGAATGCTTAACAAAATACATGGGAAATGAACCACGAATACGAAAACGCTAAATATCAATTGTTCTAGCATGAATATTTATGTGCTTGCTAACAACCTCCAATCCTATATGGTTGAGATTCTCATGGTTTCTAATACAGACATAAAATTATTTAGTTATATTCGAGCTAAATGATTAATGAAATCACACTAAACAAAGACAAACGTACCATTTGTATGTACTTCTTAAACCAGACCAAAATCAAACAGGAGACAACACAAATAAACCGTGAAATCAATCATCTCCTCCTTAAACTCTTCTATCACACTCGACTATGCTCTTCAAACGCTATCGCCTTACATATTAACTTAACCATTCCATATGACAAGTTTCAGTACCTTGAGTCCTTTATTCCGCCCCAAAACAATGATTCCGGATGTAAAGGATCATGGACAACTTGTATTCACTCACTAAGAATCGAGAAACTGTTTACACTTACGGAACGAATGTAATTCGACCTTACTACCGAAACTCAATGTTTGATAAATTAATTAGAAGTTAAGTCAAACTAAAACGACAAAGAAAGTTATAGTTCCTTATATGTCACAAAAAATTTAGTAACTACGTATTTATGCATCCAATTATTAGCGAATGCTTAACAAAATACATGGAAAATGATCCACCAATACGAAAACGCTTAATATCAATAGTTCTAGCATGAATAATTTATGCTCTTGCAAACAACCACCAATCCTATATGGTTGAGATTCTCATGGCTTCTAAATACACTCACAAAATTATTTAGTTAGTTTGGAGCAAAATAAATAATGAAATCACACTAAACAAAGACAAATGTACTATTTGCATGTACTTCTTAAACCAAAACCTAAATTAAACAAGAGACAGCACAAATAAACCTTGAAATCGATCATCTCCTCCACAAAGTCTTCTATCACACTCGGCTACCATCTTCAAACTCTATCGCCCTTCAACTCAACTTAAACCATTACAAATGACAAGTTTCAATACCTAGAGTCCTTTATTAAGCCCCAAAACAGTTATTCCGGACATAAAGGATCAACAAACAACTTGTATTCACTCACTAAGAATCGAGAAATTGCTTACAGTTACGAAGCAAATGTATTCGACCTTACCACTGAAACTCCATGTGTGATTAATGAATTAGAAGTTAAGTCAAACTAAAACGACAAAGAAAGTTATAGTTCCTTATATGTCACAACAATTTAGTAACTACGTATTTATGCATCCAATTATTAGCGAATACTAAACAAAATACATGGGAAATGATCCACGAATACGAAAACGTTAAATATCAATAGTTCTAGCATGAATAATTTATGCTCTTGCAAACAACCTCTAATCCTATATGGTTGAGATTCTCATGGCTTCAAAATACACTCATAAAATTCTTTTGTTAGATTGGAGGAAAATGAATAATGAAATCACACTAAACAAGACGAATGTACCATTTGTATGTATTTCTTAAACCAAAACCAAAATCAAACAAGAGACAACACAAGTAAACCTTGAAATCAATCATCTCCTCCACAAACTCTTCTATCACACTCTGCTACCATCTTCAAACGCTATCACCCTTCAACTCAACTTAAACTATTCCAAATGACAAGTTTCAGTACCTAGAGTCCTTTATTATGTCCCAAAACAATGATTCCGGATGTAAATGATCAAGGAACAACTTGTATTCACTCACTAAGAATCGAGAAACATGTTACAGTTATGAAGCGAATGTAATTCGACCTTACCGCTGAAACTCAAAGTGTGATTAATGAATTAGAAGTTAGGTCAAACTAAAACGACATAGAAAGTTATATTTCCTTATATTTTACAACAATTTATTAACGTATATATGCATCCAATTATTCTCGAATGATGACAAAATATATGGGAAATGAACCACAAATACGAAAACATTAAATATCAATTGTTCTAGCATGAATAATTTCTGCGCTTGCTAACAACCTCCAATCCTATATGGTTGAGATTCTCATGGCTTCTAATACACACATAAAGTTATTTAGTTAGATGCGAGCTAAATGATTAATGAAAGCACACTAAACAAAGACAAATGTACCATTGGTATGTACTTCTTGAACCAGACTGTCACACCCTCAATATTTCCACGTGCGGGGTTTTACCGCGAGGCGTGTGAGAAACCAGGATCTCAGACACGGTCATATCAAACGACACTATATGAACTTAAATAAACGTTTGAACTCTAAATCAGAGTACTCGTAAACGAAATAAACATCAGTGTGGAAGCGTAAAGACAAATTGTGCAACATGAGCTTAAGCATTCCTGTGACCTAAGAAAACATGCTAAAGTGTGTCAACATAAAGTGGTGAGTTGACAGGTTTAATAAGAGATAAAAATGTTTGTAACTATTCGAATGGTAAAGTAATTAAGGCATATCGATAGGTAGCTAGCCTCTAATGAAGTTAGTTGGTGTTTCAAACCGAAGCTGACTGTTTGTAAGTTTGTTGCCTTCCCGTCACGTCTAACCCAGACAGCGACAAATGTTAGGTCAATAACGCACCCGTTTGACCTCCAATCAAGCTAGCACAACTAGCCAGGGCGGGGTTTGTCAAACCCAGTAGTACTACTCAGAATTACCTCGCTACACATTAGTAACGGTTTGAGAATGTAAGGACTTTTAAGTATGTTTGCACTAACGTAACAGGCGATAAACAATAATACTAGAAACCATTTATAAATAAAGTTTGCATGTTTTCTCCCCCAAAAGGAAAATAATGTAAAATAGGGGCCGTGAAGACTCACCTTGAGTGCGTTGCAACTAAGTAATGTAACACAAAAGATTCGGGTCTCCGATTAACTTGAATTAATACTAATTTACACTATTAATATTAATTGTGGATTATAATATAAGCAAGATATGGTTTCACGTTTGACGTCTCGGTTACGGTGTCAGTTCTCGGTAGAAATCCCCCATACACAAGCAAATGCAAACACACACAAACATACAACCCAATATTCACGTATAACCCGCATTATATATAAAAGTACTCTCTTTCTCTCTCTCTCTCTCTATATATATATATAAACCCACACATTATTGTTATTAATGAACACACATGCAGGTACATATGATTGCGCATGCCAATTTAATATATATATATATATATATAGACTAAATACACACACATAGTATTTATATATACATATGTTACATATAATACATACCACATCCAGGTACACAAGCTACACATGCATACCTACCATCATACAACCATGCATGCATAAACATGCAGAAACACCCACAAGCATAAGCGCAATAATTCCACATGAAAATCCCATGCACCCCACATACAAACTAGATCCCATGCGCCCAACCTTCAAGAGAAATCCCATGCGTGCGCCTAAACCACCAATAACACATACAAACACACGCATGGGTGCATGGTGCACCCCATGCGCCTAACATACAGCGAATCCCCCATGCTACAATCCTCCATTTACATTTAAATGTATATATATACATACCATGATACCCATGCAACCTGCTTCTCAACATGCATGCGCCCAACCAAGAGGAATAATTCTTCCATGCGCTCGATTAGGAAGTTCATGCGCCCACCTTATTGTTCCATGCGCCGAGCATGAAATCTCAAAACCACACACACACACGCACGTTTAAGACACATACAAACACACATCATACCTACGTACATATATACACCACAACTTACGCATGAGAAACATAAACTTTTCAAAGAAACACTCAATTACCAACATGCTCGTGACTCCGACCGAACCGAACACCATAGCCATACCAAAACCGAGTTAATATGAACGTTCGAAATTAACGAAAAGGGCATACCGTATGGTTGTTCCGGCCGATCCTCGCGGCTGTCAGGTGATAATGATTGCCGAAAGAATGACGGTTGTAGATAGAAGGATCACTAGAGGTCGTAACAGGAAACGGGGTTGTCGGAGACTCGCACTCGATGAGGAGATCGATGGTAACAGGAGCTTTTGATGATGGAAGCGGTTGCCGTCGAAGGAACACTAGGGATGGGGATTCGGGAAAGATGGTTGTGAGGTTACGAATGGTAACCGTGAGTTGTTTGGGATTTATAATGTGTTCAATGAATTTGCACCCAGGCCCCTCCACTTTGCATTAGTTTCATAGTTAATTTAAATTTTGTTTTAAGTTAGTTTGAAGTTTATAAGTTAGCTTGAAGTTTATATAATTAAAGTGATTACAATTGTAATTTCATTTATACAAATTTGAATTTAATAATATAAGTGACGGAAGTGATTCTAGATAATGGAACGATGTTTACCTGGAAAAATACAGGATGATTAATGAAATCACTCTAAACAAAGACAAATGTACCATTTGTATGTACTTCTTAAACCAAAACCAAAATCAAACAAGAGACAACACAAATAAAACTTGAAATCGATCATCTCCTCCTTGAACTCTTCTATGACACTCGGCTACAGTCTTCAAACGCTATCACCCTACAAATCAACTTAAACCATTCCATATGACATGTTTTAGTACCTTGAGTCCTTTATTACACCCCAAAACAATGATTCCGGATGTAAAGGATCAAGGAACAACTTGTATTCACTCACTAAGAATGGAGAAAATGGTTACTGTTATGGAACGAATGTGATTCGACCTTACTAGTGAAACTCAATGTTTGATAAATGAATTAAAAGTTAAGTCAAACTAAAAAGACAAAGGAAGCTATAGTTTCTTATATGTCACAAACAATTTAGTAACTACGTATTTATGCATCCAATTATTAGTGAATGCTTTACAAAATACACGGGAAATGATCCACGAATACGAAAACGTGAAATATCAATTGTTCTAGCATAAATACATTATGCTCTTGCTAACAACCTCCAATCCTATATGGTTGAAATTCTCATGGCTTCTAAATACACTCATAAAATTATTTTGTTAGATTCGAGCAAAATGATTAATGAAATCACACTAAACAAAGACAAATGTACCATTTGTATGTACTACTTAAACCAAAACCAAAATCAAAGAACAGACAACTCAAATAAACCTTGAAATGGATCATCTCCTCCTCAAACTCTTCTATCACATTCGGCTACCATCTTCAAACGCTATCGCCCTTGCATTCAACTTAAACCATTCCAAATGACAAGTTTGAGTACCTAGAGTCCTTTATTAATCCCCAAAACAATGATTCCGGATGTAAAGGATCAAGTAACAACTTGTATTCACTCACTAAGAATCGAGAAACTGCTTATGTTACGGAGCTAATGTAATTTGACCTTACCACTGAAACTCAATGTGTGATTAATGAATTAGAAGTTACGTCAAACTAAAATGACGAAGAAACTTATATTTCCTTATATTTCACAAACAATTATTAACTGTGTATATATGCATCCAATTATTCGCGAATGCTTAACAAAATAAATGGGAAATGAACCACGAATACGGAAACGCTAATTATCAATTGTTCTAATATGAATACCTTATGTTCTTGCTAAAAACCTCCAATCCTAAACAAAGACAAATGTACCATTTGTATGTACTTCTTAAACCAAAACCAAAATCAAACAAGAGACAACACAAATAAACCTTGAAATTGTTCATCTCCTTCTCAAACTCTTCTATCACACTCGGCTACCGTCTTCAAACGCTATCGCCCATCAACTCTGTAAGGCCCCGTTCTTGGGACACTTACAGTTGGATCCTCATCGCACATAAAACATATAATTAAATTTTCCTTACGAAAATATTGGAGTGGAAACCTAAAAAATAACTTTTCATATCATTACGAATGCTTTTCCAAGTTAATACAAGCGTTCATTGCAAAACATCATTCATTCGCCTTACAATGCAAAAACATTAACAAAAGAATTCCATCCAAAAGAGCTGAGTAGCCGCTTCGTGCCATCCTCAGCAACGCTTACCTGCCAACTGAAAACGTATAAAAGTCAGCGTCGCTGAGTGAGTTCAAGTTTTATAATAAAACATACATTTCAATCGTTAAAACCGTTCTTTACTTTCTTTGAGAATAAAACTTACATTTCATTCGTTCGTGATCATACATCATATGTACATACAACTAATATCAGTATTATCCTCCATTACATTCGTTAACTTCATCCATTTTGTACGTTCGTCCTTTCGAGTCTATTGCGACAACAGGGTCACTCACCCCATTAACAACCATAACTATTTGTATGCTATCCGAGTCTGTTGCATCCATAGGGTTGCTCACCACAATTGCCACTTTCCATGATAGCACGCTATCCTAGTCTGTTGCGACCATAGGGTTGCTCACCTCATGGCAACTCCACGATAGCATGTTGTCCGAGTCTGTTGCAACAACTGGGTTGCTCACCTCAATTATGTGCTTGCAAGCCTTTCCTTCATTCATTCGTCATTCAATAATGCATGCATTCTTACTTCGTGTTCCTCTTCCATTA
The DNA here is from genome assembly GCA_025506515.1 of Flaveria trinervia. Taxonomy (NCBI): domain Eukaryota; kingdom Viridiplantae; phylum Streptophyta; class Magnoliopsida; order Asterales; family Asteraceae; genus Flaveria; species Flaveria trinervia. The sequence goes on from JACCIX010001591.1 coordinate 54,791, forward strand.
GCTTTCACTTTACGTTACATAATACTTTATTCATTCATTCATTAACATAACATGTAAAGCCATAGGAAAGATAAACATTCATCATCATAAGGAACATATCAAGCAATCATACATAACCACCAATCGTACATCCCATCATCACAACATAAATGACTTCAAAAGTCAACTTACATAGCCCCCGGGAACCTCCCAAGTCAAAGCCTACATTGCACTTTTTCCCAAAAAATCAGAAAAATACTATAAGTCCTTAGGCGCATGGGCAACTTTCAGGCACATGGGCACTATGCAGGCCCATGAGTGCCTAGGCGCATGGGAATCGTAGACGTTTGGACACTTAGTCAATTCCAGCCCAATACTAGGCGCACGGGTACTATTCAGGCGTATGAACTTAGATGTATGGGCTAATTAGTCGCACGGGCCACTTAGACGCATGGGCCACTTGGGTGCATGGGATACATACTCAAACATTGTAAAAAATCATTTAAATACATTTTCGGCCCCAAAGATGTTTAAAAACAAGTAGAAACCAGGGTCTAGAACTCACCTGGTGCAACTTGGGTGTATATTCCTTCTAACCCTTTTGCAAATGAGTTTAAACACCTAAAAACCCCACCAAACACACACACCCGAACACAAACAAACATATAAGCATAAACCCGAGACCAAAACCCAACACAAACACTTAAAAACCAGGAATTCGTACCTTAGATTCGACCTTCTTCTTCTTTTTCTTCTTCTTCTTAGAGTTTCTGCTCTCTCTCTCTCTCTCAATCCGAATGAAAAGTGATGTGAAGGGGAGGCTGGGCGGCCATGCCCACCTTTACACCAACCTTTGAAAGATTTTGTCCTTTTGGACACTTTTATTCCCTCCACTTGGACTTTATTGCTTTTCTTTCTTTTATTCTTCATTTCTTGTCTTTTTTAAAATAAGCGGGTGTTACAAGTCCACCCCCTTAAATAGGTTTCATCCCCGAAACCTGTTATTCCTCAAACAGATGAGGATAATGCTGCCACATCTCCTCCTCAGGTTCCCATGTAGATTCGGATCCCTTCCTGTGCTTCCACTATACACACACAACAGGAACCACTTTATTCCTCAGTCTCTTCTCTTTACGATCGATGATTGCCACTGGTTGCTCTACATAATTAAGCCTTTCATCTACTTTGATGTCTTCCTGTGGAACAATCATGTCTTCATCAGCTAAGCACTTTCTCAGATGAGATACATGTAATGTCGGGTGAATCCCACTTAACTCATTCGGTAACTCCAATCTATTGGCCACCTCTCCTACTCGAGCAATGATTCGGAAACGGACTATAAATCTTGGGCCCCACTTCGTGAATCGGATAATACCCTTCCAAGGTGAGACCTTCAACATAACCCGGTCACCCACCTGGAACTCGATCGGTCTGTGTCGTTTATCAGCATACGACTTCTGTCTATCTTTGGCTGCCTTCATAAAGGCTTTAATATTTTCTAACTTCTCGGTCTTTGCCTCGATCACCTCGACACCTCCTAATTCTTTCTGCCCAATGTCTCCCCAACATACGGGCGTCCTACATCTCCTACCGTATAGCATCTTGTATGGTGGCATGCCAATATTGATATGATAACTGTTGTTGTACGAGAATTCAGCTAACGTAAGTGGTCATCCCAACTTCCCCCAAAATCAATCACACATGCCCGAAGCATGTCTTCCAATGTCTGAATGGTCCTTTCTGACTGACCATCAGTTTGGGGATGATAAGCCGTGCTAATATGTAACCTCATCCCTACAGCATCGTGGAATTTCTTCCAGAATTAAAGGTAAACCGGGTGTCACGATCAGACACAATGGACACCGGCACGCCGTGATGAGTTACAATCTCCTTGATGAACAGGTCAGCCAACCTCTCACATGAATATGTCTCGTGGATTGGTAGGAAGTGGGCACTCTTCGTCAAACGGTCAACAATCACCCATATGGCATCGTACCCCTTCGGAGTACGTGGAAACTTCGTAATGAAATCCATGGTGATGTGCTCCCACTTCCATTCTGGTATATCCAAAGATTGGATCTTTCCATACGGCTTTTGATTTTTGGCCTTCACTTGCAAACATGTAAGGCACTTACTCACATACCCCACCATATCGCGCTTCATACCCAGCCACCAATAATCCTTCTTCATATCTTGATACATTTTTGTGGCACCAGGGTGGATGGAGTATCGAGTTTTGTGGGCTTCGTCCATTATCTTCACCCGTAGATCCCCAAAACGGGGAATCCACACTCGCCCAAATTGGGTTTTAACAACGAGTGTGTTTTCACCCAATTCCCCAACCAGACCTCTCATTCTTTCAGAGTTTAGATGATCTTCTTTCAACGCTTTATCTTGAAACTCCGTGACTTGCTTCATCATATCAAAGGTCATGATTAGTTGATAAGCTTTCACCCGAATCGGTTCGGGCCTCTCCTTTCGGCCAAGGGCATCCTCCACCACGTTAGCATTGCCCGGATGGTAATGGATCTCACAATTGTAATCCTTAATAAGCTCCAACCATCATCTCTGCTTCATACTCAGGTCCTTCTGCTCAAAGAAGTACTTTAAGCTCTTGTGGTCAGTGAAGATGGTGCACTTCGTTCCATACAGATAGTGCCTCCAAATCTTTAGTGCGAAGACCACAGCTGCTAGCTCCAAGTCATGAGTAGGGTAGTTGACCTCATGAACCTTCAGTTCTCGGGATGCATAGGCTATAACTTTTCCCCTTTGCATTAACACACACCCCAACCCCGAGTATGAAGCATCTGAATAAACCACCAAATCTTTGCTTCCATGAGGTAACGACAAGACAAGAGCTTGAGTCAACCTCACCTTTAACTCCTCGAATGCCTGTTCTTGAGCTTGACCCCATATAAACTTTACATCCTTTCGGGTCAACTTGGTTAGTGGAGAAGTGATCTTGGAAAAGTCCTGAATGAACCTTCGATAATACCGCGCCAACCCCAAGAAACTACGAATCTCGGATGGCGTCTTTGGAGACTTCCATTGCATCACCGCCTCCACCTTTGCTAGATCCACCATAATCCCCTCGGGGTTCACCACATGACCCAAGAACTGAACTTCACGCAACCAGAATGCACTCTTGGAGAATTTTGCATACAATTTCTCCCTTCTCAACGTCTCTAACACCTCTCGAATGTGATCGGCATGCCCTTCCTTGCTCTTTGAATAAATCAGGATATCATCAATAAACACAATCACTGATTTATCTAACATTGGCCGACACACTCGATTCATCAAGTCCATAAAAGCATCTGGTGCGTTGGTCAAACCAAAAGACCTAACGAGGAACTCGTAGTGTCCATAACGCATATGAAAAGCCGTTTTAGGAATATCCTGCTCCCTCACCTTCAACTGATGATAACGAGATCGAAGGTCTATCCTTGAAAACCAACTGGCACCCTGGAGCTGATCAAACAGATCATCAATTCTTGGTAGGGGGTACCGATTCTTTACCGTCAACTTGTTCAGCTCTCGGTAGTCAATGCACATCCTCATGCTACCGTCTTTCTTCTTCACAAACAGGACCGAAGCACCCCAAGGAGAGATACTTGGTCTAATGAACCCCTTATCGAGCAGCTCTTGCAACTGCTCCATCAGATCTTTCATTTCTTTTGGAGCTAACCGATACGGTGCTTTGGCAACGGGTTGAGCACCAGGTATCAAATCACTTTGAAACTCAATCTCATGATCCGATGGCACACCTGGTAAATCTTCTGAAAACACATCCGGAACATCACACACAGCTGGTACATCAGATAGTTGTGGTGTTGGCGCGTCCACATCCTTTACGTAGGCCAAGTAGGCACTACATCCACGCTCTCAAGCACTTTCCCGCCACCGCCATCGAAATCACTTTCGGGATCGTCGTGACTCGATCGCCATAAACCGCCATCTTATTCCCGTCAGGCGCTGTCAATCGGATCATCTTCTTGCGACACACAATATTCGCTTCGTAGTCCGCCAACCAATCCATTCCTAGGACTACATCGAAACCGCCTAAGGTCATCACGAATGGTCTAACAGGAAACTTATGATCGTCTAGTTCTGTGTCACAACCTTGTATCACCTCAGAAATCCTTGTAGACTTACCTATGCAAGTTTCTACCTCGAAGGGCTCATCAATAGATCTACTTTTAATGGGAAACTTAGCACGAAAGGCATCAAAAATGAAACTCCTACTAGCACCAGAATCAAACAACACAGATGCAAGAGTTTGGTTCACTAGAAACATACCTGACACTACGTCGGGATCAGTCCTAGCCTCCTCCCAAGTCATCGTGAAAGCTCGGGCACTTGCCTTCTGCCCTTCTCCTCCAACCTTCTTCGCTCCCGAACTTTCAGCCCTTGGCCTCTTACAATCCCTGCTCACATGACCATTCTCCCCACAGTTGTAACACCTGCTAACCCGACAATCTCTAGCCATATGGCCAGGCTTCCCACACTTGAAGAAGCTATTTGATCCCTATTTGCATTCTCCTGAATGCTCCTTCTCGCATTTACCACACTTCTTCAATCCTGCACCGCGTGTGACCACACGTCGGTCACCCACCTTCACCACCTTATTGTTTGGAATGGGTCCATCACGTCCAAACCATTTCCCATTCCAGTTCCGGTCACCACCCTTCTTGTTCACCTTAGCCCCCATCACCTCGCGCTCATCATATAACCTACCAGCCAAATCAACCGCCGACCTAAAAGTGTTTGGCCGGCGGCGATCATATGCCTACGGATATCCGCATGCAACCCCTCGATGTATCTCTTAATCTTTCGTGACAGTGGTGTCACTTGATCTGGCACCAACCGCACCATTTCATTAAATTTTGTGGTGTACTGCTGGTGTGTCATCATTCCCGTCTCCAGCTGCAGGAACTCTCTAGAAACCTTGTCCATCTCTCTGTGAGGACAGAATTCCTCAATCACTAACTTCTTCAGTTTTGGCCATCTCATTCTCCCAATGGCCCTGCTACCCTCGGCTTGGACAATGTTGTCCCACCAACACAAAGCCGAGTCCACAAAAGAGTGGGTAGCAAACTTCACCTTTTGGTCTTCACGACACTCACTGATGTCGCGAACAGCCTCCATTTCCGTCACCCACTAGTGAGCAGCTGCAGCAGTGCTGTTTCCATCGAAAGTAGGGGGCTTGCATCTGAGAAACGCACCATAGTTATAGCCTCGAGCGGTCTCTGGCGCAGGCTCTTCTTCTTCCTCCTCCTCATCATCAGAGAGAACCGTTTCCGGCTCTCGTTGCTCCCGTCCTCCCGAGGACCTATTTCTCTCCTTTCTTTCCCTTACCCTTACTGCTTTGATCACTTCAGTCACCACAAACGGTAGAATCGTCTGCATGAGCTAATGAACTTCCTCCACCACAGCGTCCTTTACTGCGGCCCTCAGATTGGCGCTCTCATCGCCACCCTCCTTATGAGGGGTCTCTTGTTGAATCTTGTATGCCCAAGACACATACAAGATTGATGTGGTTAATACGTTATGATCCAAGTCGGGTCATACCCAATAACAAGCTAAACAAACACCAATAAATGTTTATTTGTTGATGAGATCATACAAATAAACATTGACACCAATTTAGAAAATAGGTTTTCTAAAACATTGCATTGTAATACAACAATACTATATGGATAGTTTGTTCACGAGATATTATTTGTTTCATTATTTAAGTTGGTTAAATAATAACAAATAAAAGTGTGTTAATGTTATAAAATTAAAAGAGGTTTTAATTTTATAAAGTTAAGGGTTAAGAGAGTAATTTTATATAAAACCAAAATAGGGGGAAAACCCATTTTGGAAGCACCATTCGGCCGCCCAAAAGGGTCCATACGGACCAGCTTTTGTCTTGGTCTTTGAGTGTGTTTTCTCCTCTCAAACACTCCATCATATTGCACACTTTTCTCTCTAACATCACAAGCAAAAGAACCTCCAAGAACAAGGCTGCATTTCGGGTTTTAGAAGCTTAAAAAGGGGACTGATTTTCGGTTTTAGAAGCTTGAAAAGGGGCTGCCTATTTCGGTTTTGGAGGAGCAAAAGAAGGGCTATCTTTGGTGTTGCATCCTAACAAGCAAGGTGTTTGAAGAGCTTGTGGGTATCACTTCTTGAGGCCTCCTCTTTTGAAGGCTAGACACATTCAAGAACATCATCATCTATCTCTTTTCATCCACAACTTTTGCACAAGAAAGGTTGTTTTCTATTAACACCCTATAGTTGGTTTTGTGTTGGTTGATAGCATATTTTTTCACATACATTTGATCCTTATTCTTGGGTTTTGTTTGTATTTTAATATGGCAATATTTCAGATTATAAACCATATATAAACTCATTTTTCCGCTGCATTTTCATAGTTTAAATGGTTAAACTAAGTGTTTTACATGTGACAAAACCCAATATCTCTGGTTCTTCATGAACCACCTTCTCAACTCTGGGTCTCCCTCTCTGGGCTCGCGGTTCAGCACCGTGACCTCCTCCCCATGAAGCTTTCGAATATCTACCACCAGCCATCATACGCACACTGAAAGATTCAAACACCAACACGGTCATTCAACGGAATAGCTCAGTTTATGTCAAGTATAGTAAGTTCCTAATTACAGTGGCCAGTTGTGATTAGCCACTTACTTTACTCTTCATACCCCAAGCATTACCTTCCTGACTACATCTGTATTTAAATCTACATACAACACATAACCACATACCATGCGCACATAAAACCGGTTAACATTACGAAAATACCTGATGGCACGTAGCTACTCAGATTGGCATCTCATTCCAATTCCATCCCATTCTTAGTTTAAGATAAGGTTTATTTTGAAAATTTACCCATTTCACTTAAACATTAGCTCTGATACCAACTTGTAAGGCCCCATTCCCGGGACACTTACAATTGGATCCTCATCGCACATAAAACATATAATTACATTTGCCTTACGAAAATATTGCAATAGAAACATAAAAAAAAACTTTTCATATCATTACAAATGATTTTGCAAGCTAATACAAGCGTTCATTTCAAAACATCATTCGTTCGCATTACAATACAAAAACATTAACAAAAGAATGCCATCCAAAAGAGCTGAGTAGCCGCTTCGTGCCATCCTCAGCAACGTTTACCTGCCAACTGAAAACGTATAAAGTCAGTGTCGCTGAGTGAGTTCTAGTTTTATAATAAAACATACATTTCAATCGTTAAAACCGTTCTTTACTTTCTTTCAGAATCAAACTATACTTTTCATTCGTTTGTGATCATACATCATACGTACATACACGTAATATCATTATTATCCTCCATTACATTCATTAACTTCGTCCATTTTATACATTCGTCCTTTCGAGTCTGTTGCGACAACAGGCTCGCTCACCCCATTAACAATCACAACTGTTTGTACGCTATCTGAGTCTATTGCAACCATGGGGTTGCTCAGCCCACTTTCCACTTTCAATGATAGCACCCTATCCGAGTCGGTTATAACCATAGGGTCGCTCACCTCATCGCAACTTCACGATAGCTCGCTATCCGAATCTGTTGCACCCATAGGGTTGCTCACCCTAATTGCCACTTTTCATGATAGCATGCTATCCGAGCCTATTGCAACCATAGGTTTGCTCACCTCATGGCAGCTTCACGATTGCATGTTGTCCGAGTCTGTTGCAACAACTGGGTTGCTCACCTTAATTATGTGCTTGCAAGCCTTTCCTTCATTCATTCGTCATTCAATAATGCATGAATTCTTCTTCGTGTTCCTCTTCCATTATCTTTCACTTTACGTTACATAATACTTTATTCATTCATTCATTAACATAACACGTACAACCATAGGAAAGATAAACATTCATCATCATAAGGAACATATCAAACAATCATGCATAACCACCAATCATACATCACATCATCACAACATAAATGACTTCAAAGGTAAACTTACATAGCCCCCGGGAACCTCCCAAGTCATAGCCTACATTACACTTTTTCCCCAAAAATTAGAAAAATATTCTAAGTCCTTATGCGCATGGGCACTATGCACGCGCATGGGCACTATGCAGGCGCATGGGCACTATGCAGGGGCATGTGGAACACTTAGGCACATGGGCACTATGCAGGCACATGGGGAACACTTAGGCGCATGGGCAACTTTCAGTTGCATGGGCACTATGTAGGCGCATGAGTGCCTAGGCGCATGGGAATCCTGGACGTTTAGACACTTAGTCAATTCCAGCCCAATACTAGGCGCATGGGTACTATTTTGGCGTATGAACTTAGGCGTATGGGCGAATCAGTCGCATCGACACTTAGACGCATGGGCCACTTGCACGCGTGGGCACTATTGGGGCGCATGGCCCTACACTTAGTCATCCGAATAATATTTCTAGGCGCATGGACTACTTTCAGGAGAATGGGCTATACTTAAACATTTCGAACTACATATTCAGGCGCATGAGCCTTATCTAGGGGACTTCCCATCTATAGTTGATGGAAACTGTAATCATATTCCCATCAAACTATAGGTTCCAATTCAGGACCTTCCACCATCTGTAGAAAGGCAACACCTTTGGTGGGAGATCTTTCCTTGTCTTCCTGTCTTCTCAATTTCAACTCTTCTTCAATCTTTGCTTTTGTAGTTAGCTTAGCTAAATGAAGACTGCTGAGATGATTTCTGACGAGTGCAGTAGTTTCAGAGTTGGAGGGGTTGGAGAATGTCTTCTCTGCTAACTCAGCAATGTCGAATCTGTTGGAGTGTAATAGAGAGGTTGCATTGAGTATGTTGACTTCACCATTCTCTCTTTCCACGGCAAAGTTGTGAGAAAGTTCATGGAACCTCCACTGGATAATCTTCCTTCTAGGCATAAGAGACTGACTAGGAATCTTGTCCTCTTTTCTTGTATCTAGCAGAGTCACTAGTCTCCTTCTGAGCTTCTTTTCTTCCTCATTTAAAGAGTCTGAATTGAGGCCCAAAAGTCTTGCAGCCTGGTCCAAAGTTCCTGTAGGCAAATCAAGGATCTGCCTCTTGTGAGGGAACTTGAAGATCCGTCTACATAGGTAATGTTAACAGAGTCTTCTACACAGGAGACTTCGCTCAAAGTAGTGCAATTAGTGAGCTTCATCTTTATTGCCTTAAACTCCTCAAGCGAGAGATGTTGAGAAGGCTGAAGGGATGGTTTGGATGGTAATTGGGTAGGTTTAGGTTCAGAGGTTCTGGCTAGTGTTTTGGGTTGGATAATGGGAAGTTTGGGTGGTTAAGGTGAGGGAGTAGTAGTAGGTAATGATGTGGGTTTAGGGGTGAAAGGTTCAGGTTTAATGCTGAATGGTGAGGGTGAAGGTTCAGTTGTGGTTGGGTAGAAGCAGTGAAGGTCATCCCTTTTGCCCTTCTATACATCTCTTTCCTTTTCGTCATCCGGATGTCAACCTTAATTTCACTGACAATTCGTTGGAGTGTCCTTTCAGACATAGGACCCACCTGCCTACGAGAGAAGCCATGAGCCCGAAGATAGTCCTTCATCCAGACTTTCTCAGTGAGCTTCTTGGTGGCAGTGACCCTAGCCTCTTCTTCTTTCTTCTTCTTCTCACTGGCCTTTTCTTTTGCAGCCTTCTTCCTTTCATTCTCCACTTGATCCTGCTCTTTGTTGCAGAGCCAGAGGATCGTATCATCGTTGTGTGGAGACAGTTCTTGAAGATCAAAGCCTCTGGAGAGTAAGAAGTTTATCCTGTCTCTCCTCAGCTGCACTTCAGCCTCCTTCTGTTTCTTTTCCTCTAACTCTAAGGCCACCTGGCTTCTTCTTCAAGTCTCAGCCTGGTTGCCCTCTCCAGATCCACCGACTCCTCTAATGGTAGCAGGAGTGTTTCTTCATTGGCAGCTCCCATTTCAATGAGTTGGTCAATGATCTACTCTCTTCTTTTATTGTTGACAACCTCCTGATTGGAAGCAGCTGCTTTTGTGCTGGCAGCTAGCAACTTTTCAGTCTGAAGTCTTCCTTTCTTCTTAAGTTTCTCAATCTTCTCCTCTTCCTAAAGCTCTTTCGCAGTCATCTTCTTTTTTCCTTTATCCTTTGAAGATCCTAACTATGGTGGTTCTTGGAGAGAGGTTTTTGATTGTGAGAGAGTCAGAGATGGTGTCTGAGATGTAGGTGCAATAGGAAAGTCTTCACTGCTCATTTCAGATGCCATTTCCAAGATAGCATCTGTGATGATCAGTTCCTTGGACATTTTGAACAATCCTTCCGCAGCTTCCATTTCAGCTTCGAAAGATTGAGCTTGTTCTTCCGAGGCATTAACTTGAGCTTCGGAAGTTAAAGGAGATGTAGATTCTATCCTAACTGTTTCAGTTGCTTGGCCATTAGTTCCCATATCCCCTTCGAATTGAATCTTAGGTTCCATGAGGACCTTAGGTTGACCAATTCTTCCATAGTGGTAGAAGGTGCAGTCAGCCTTTGAAGCTGTTCTGCTCCAAAGTAGATCATTCCAGCATCATGGCTTGGCTGCTCAAAGGAGGATCTTAACAGAAACTTGGTGAAGAGTCTGTAGAGATCATTGAGCATCTTTGGATCAATTTGAAGAGTGACTTGGGATGTTTCAGGGGCAGAGATCATAGGAGAGGAAGATGTTGAAGTGGAAGGCCGGCTCTGTGGTTCCTTATGTGTTTGTCTTTGAACATTCTCCCCTTTTTTGGTAGCATCATCTTGAGAGCTAGATGAGCTGGAGGAGGAAGTCAGGGAGACCTGAATAGGTACATGCCTAATAGACCTCTCTGTCTGTTTCTCAGCTAGTTGAGCCTTGGGATTGTCAATCTCAAGTTGCTGAGTGGCAGATCTTGCCTCTAAAGTCCTAACCTGAGATTCCAGGTTTGAAACTTTAGAAAGAAGATCTTGAATGAGGAGTTGCATGCTTCCCTCATCTTCTTTCGAAAAATCACGGGGAGATAAGGTAACAAACCTAGTATGTTCAGCCTCACCACCAGATGTGGTTTCTTGGCACCCTGGTTTCCCATCCTCAATGATGTCTCTTTCAGAGTCATCAAAGGGCTCGGTTGCCGTAGATTCATTCTGAGAAATGTTACCACTGTCCACAAGGTCCATTGAGGCACCTTCTGTAGTGGCAGTTGAATCTACATGAGTCCTCTCCACATAAGTGGGACTCACCTCAGTTGTTGGATGCTGATGGGGGCTAGAGATAAGGGATTTCTCCGGGCTCTGTTGATCTTGGAGAGGGTGTTGTAAATCAACTTCATTGCCATGGAGAGATGTTATCTATTCATTAGTTTTAAACAAAAGGTCAATGAAAGATAGGATGGGTAAACCTATTGACCCGGGACTTTGGTCAATGTCTACAGGCATTGAGCCTCTGGTGGGGCTGTCCCTTGTTGCTGCTCAGGGGAGTATAGAGACTCACCCTGAGGGCTTTCAGCATGGGTTGTGGGCTTATGGGTCTGAGACTGAGGAGACTCAAGACCCAAATTGAGGTTAAAAGAGAAGGATGGAGAGACCTCTGACTGAGTGGGAGCCCATGTTTCCACTCTAGTCTTTTTGGTTTGAACAGGAGGGGCTTGTTCAATCAGAGTAGATTGAACAAGGGTTCATTTGGGGCGTCTCTGAAAAGTAATGGTGATGGATGGAGAAGGTAGTGTTGGCATTGTGGGGGTAGTTGCTGGTGTGGGTTGATCACCTGTGGGGTTAATAGGGATGTCACCAGGAGCCGCTGGCTCAGTCATACCTCGAAGAAGTGCAGTATCTCTTCCTGTGAAGTTGGTGGACACTCTTTTAAAAGTCTTGAAGATGGCTGGCCTCATTTGAGGAGCAGTGAGAGCAGCTGCACAAACAAGCTTGCTCTGCTCCAGTTCATAGTTGATTATGTGCTGGAGAAACCTGGGATACATGAAGAATGTGTCCTTCTGAAGATTCCCATGAGGTTAGTGAGCACAAATTTTGAATAGTTGAAGCGGAGGTGTTTCACTAACCCACGAACAAGGCACCCAAGTTCATATTGGATTTGATCCCATCCCCTAGATTTATTTGACAAGCAGTGAAGGACCACATGTAGCAGGAACTTCCATTTGTATGAGAAGTTAAATTTGTAGATAGTTGACCTGCTAACGTCTCCACCATATCCCATTTGGAGATAAGAATTGTCCAAATCTGCTTTGGGGAATTCCGTTGGAGGGTCGTCATCATGAAGCTCTAGATGCTCCCTGATGATCTGTTCAGAAATGAACAACTCCTGGTCGCAGATGCTCGATCGAATGACGCGAACCCTATTTAGGGTTTCAATCTGACCATTTGCCCAGAATTCAGACATATGGTTTGAGTAAATTGTGGGGTTTACAGTCAGAGCGGTGTAATAGGAAGATTGGGTTAGAAAGGAGATGATATCTGAGAAGTCAGCATCTCTTGATGAATCAAGAAGTGCGACTTGGTTGTGCTGAGGGTTGAAGGCTATTTGGGAAGGTGAATGGGGATGATTTGAGCTGGGTAAAGTTGAGTAGGAGAAATTTCTAGGGCTGTAAAATTTGCAAGTAAGAGAGTGAAAGTGAATAGTTAAGATTATTTAAAAGATTTGTGGAATGGTGGTATTGGGGTTAGGATAAGGTGATGTGATGGTTTAGTGGATGAAATGACAGTGGCGGTAAGGTTAAAAACTAGTTAAATAATCCGACATCATTAACAAAATCTTTGCTTTTTACAGTGTGGGGCGCAAGAAATTTACATTACACAGTGAAATCTCTCTTCTGAGTGTAAAACATTTCCGAAGGTAACTTGTCTTCTGAAGGTACTTGTTACTTCCGAAGCCAAAACTTTGCTTGCGAGGGTTAGAGTTGCTTCCGAATAGAGAGTTTGTAAGTTTCGGAATAGATCTGATATACAATCAATCGCTTCTTCCGAGACCAAAAATTCTTCCGAGAAGAATGTTATCCTTTGAGAAATTTTGCTTTGGAAGATATGAGAATGTCTTCCGATGTTTAATATCTCTTCGGAAGGAATTTACACTTAGAAAATTTCAGAGAGATTTTCTTGTAACAAGGCTTAAATTGTATTAACACAAGACTTACATATTAATAAGGTTTTCAAAAGAGATCACATTAATCAATGTTTATCATCCCAATAGCTGTTATGAGATACTTAAACCTTTGTTCATCAAAAGCTTTGGTAAACAGATCAACATATTGTTCATTTGAATCAACTTTGATTAACCTGATTAGATTTTTCTCATGAATATCTCTAATGAAATGATACCTGATGTCAATGTGCTTAGTCTTGGAGTGCTTCACCGGATTTTCAGTAATGGAGATAGCACCGTTGTTGTCAATATGGATAGGAGTACTCATAAAGTTGAATCCATAGTCTGACATCTTATTTTGAATCCATAGCAGTTGAGCATAACAGCAAGCAGCAGCAATGTATTCAGCTTCAGCAGTTGATGTAAAGACACATGATTGTTTCTTGCATTGCCATGAGATGATCCTTCCACCAAGAAATTGACATCCTCTGAATGTTGATTTCTTGTCAATAATACAGCCTCCATAGTCACTGTCAGAGTATCCATAAAGATTGAAATCCTTGTTTCTGGGATACTAGAGACCTAGTTTAGGTGCTCCTTTGAGGTATCTGAGGATTCTCTTAACAACAGCCAGGTGAGACACCTTAGGAGCAGCCTGATATCTTGCACAAATGCAAGTAGCAAACATTATATTAGGTCTACTGGCTGTAAGATACATAAGAGACCCAATAATTGCCTTATACTAATGTTTATCAGTATCCTCCCCCTCAAGATCAAGACATAGATTATGGTTTCTAGGTATGGGTGTCTTGGCAGGCTTGCAATCCTTCATTTCAAATTTTTCTAAGATGTCAGAGACATATTTAGATTGATTAATGAAGAACCCTTACTTTAGTTGCTTTACCTGAATTCCAAGGAAAAAGTCCATTTTTCCTATGGAGCTCATCTCAAACTTCTTCTTCATAATGCTTTCAAAGTCCTTGCACATTTGGTCATTTGAGGAACCAAATATAATGTCATCAACATAGACTTGTGCCAGCAAAATTTCCTTTCCAGACTTTCTCATGAAGAGAGTCTTGTCAATGGTACCTCTAGCATAGCCATTCTTCAGAAGAAACTGAGACAGAGTCTCATACCACAACCTAGGTGCTTGGTGCAGCCAATATAGAGCTTTATCCAATTTGCACACATAGTTGGGGTGTTGTGGATCTTCAAATCCTGGAGGTTGGCATACATAGACTTCCCTATCTATATCCCCATATAGAAGAGCACACTTGACATCAAGTTTGTATACTGTGATGTCCTTGGATGCAGCATACACAACAAAGATCCTAACTTCCTCAAGTCTTGCAACTAGTGCAAAGACATCAGTATAATCGATTCCTTCCTTTTGAGTGTATCCTTGAACCACAAGTCTTGCCTTATTCTTGATGATCAAGCCTCTATCATCTCTCTTGTTTTTGAAAACCCATTTGGTGCCAATAGGTACTTGACCAGATGGTAGCGGACATAGGTTCCATACCTTCTGTCTCTTGAATTGAAGGAGCTCCTCTTGCATCGATTCAATCAAGCTACTATCTTTCAAGGCATGTTCAACCTTCTTGGGTTTCATCTAAGATAGAAAGCATGAGTACAACAGACATTCCCTTGATGAGTCTGTCCTCTTGTTCTCATGCCCTCAGAGACATTCCCTAAGACGTTCTTAGTTGGATGAGTGTTGTGAATCCTAAGACGAGGAATCACTTCCAGTTGCAGAGATAGATCCAGGTTAGACATATCCTCCTCAGGAACTAGAACACTCTGTCCAGCTGCTGTTTCAAAGTCATTCAATGAGGACTGATTGAATGAATGAGAAACATCATCAATAGTTGGCTATGAAGTAGTATTCACAGTTGCCTGTTCCTTCAAGATACTACCTCCTTCTGCCTGGTGTGTGGTGGATCACCTGATGAGTTTGAGGCTCAGTAGGTGACTCACTTGTTGAAGCTTCACTATTTCTTGATATAGTTAGACTATCGGATTTGTGAATAGTGGAAGCTTGATGTATTGCAGCACTTGGAGAATTTGGTCTAGGTCTGGGAAGCTCAAACAGTTAATCATGAGCAGTAGCATCAGCATCATTTTGAGCACCTATTCCAACTGAAACATTCTCACAAGAGGGTTTAGAATAGTTTGGAAACAATTCTAAATCTAAAATGTGATCAGGTCCATTCCCCCCAACACAAGGAGTGTGCTCATTAACAACTATATTGGATGACTCCTCAATTGTTGATTCTTAATGTTGTATACTGTGTAAGCTTCGGAGCTAGAAGAGTATCCAACAAAGATAGCATCATCAGCCTTTTCAGTAATTTTGCTAAATTGTGCTTTGTGTTAAGTATGGTACACCTGTTGCCAAAGGACCTTAGAAAGCCAATGAACAGTGGCCTCTTGTTCCATAGCTCATAAGGGGTTTTTCCATGGGGCTTAACTACATGAACTCTGTTCTGCACATAGCATGCAGTGCTGACTGCCTCTGTCCAAAATGTTAGAGGTAGCTTTGAATCAGCTAACATAGTTCGAGCAGCCTCAATAAGTGTCATATTCCTCCTCTCAGCAACACCATATTGTTGAGGAGTTCTAGGAGCACTATATTGTCTGAAATCCCTTTTGAGTTATAGAATGAGTCAAGAACAAAGTTCTTAAACTCAGTCCTTTGATCACATCTAATTATCTTAACCTTGTGATCAATTTGATTTTCTATTTTAAGAATAAAGATTTTTATGTTTTAGCAGTTTCATCTTTAGTTCTTAAAAAGAATACCCATGTGAATCTTGTAAAATCATCAACTATCACAAGGCAATATGATTTCCTTCCAATGCTCATTATACTTGTGGGACCAAAAAGATCCATGTGCAATAAGTGCAATGGAGTAGTGATAGAGTTAACACATTTGGATTTATGAGACGTCCTGTGTTGTTTCCCTTTCAGGCATGCAACACAGTTGTCATTGTAGAAAAACTCCTTTTTAGGCAAACCATGTAGCAAGTTATTTTTAGCCAATTTATTCATTGTCTTAAAATTGACATGACACATACGTTTATGCCACAGTGTTGACTCATCACTATCAGCTTTGGAAAGAAAGCATGATACTTCACCCATTGGGGAAGCATTGTTCATATCAAGCTTGTACATATCCCCTTTCTTGGGAGATCTAAGAAGCACTAATTCTGGAGGAATTGTCATCCTTGGTTTGAGGATAATGCACTCATGTATAATGAAAAGCATTTGGTGCTTTTAATCACAGAATTGAGAAACACTTAACAGGTTGTGTTCAAACTGCTTGACAAAGTAAACTTTGTCAATAGTTAACATACCATTGGATATACTCCCTCTGCCAGAAATATATCCTCCGGCCTCACCTCCAAACTGGACAGGACCTCCATCATAATGTGGAAATTGTTGAAGGAGAGATATGTTCCCTGTCATATGCCTGGAGCATCCACTATCTACAATCCATACATTGTTGTTCTTGTCAAATGGATGTTCCTGCACATAAGATGAGATTTCAGTTTTGTTTGGATACCCAAGCCTTGCTGGTCTTGGGTTCTTCCAAGGATAATGACATGAGTGACACAAATGATATGCATGGGGGTTCAAAAAATGTCTTTGAAGTAGATGCTTGGGCTACAGCATCTTCCTTGATCTTCCAGTCCACCCTTTGGCTGATCTTGGAGGATGAGCTTGTTGAAGCTTTAGCAGCATGGTCTTCTTCCGAAGCTTCTTTCTTTTCGAAAGAAGTCCTCACCACCTTTTCTTCCGAAGCAGTCTTCTTCTAGGATGGTTTCAAGGGAGCTTTCTTGTTCTTCCGAACCTTAGTAGCTTTTGCTTCCGAAGCCATTTTCCCTTCGGAAGAAGGAGTTTCTTCTGAAAGCAACTTACCTTTGGAAACCAGCTTTCCCTTTTTCAACTCTTGAACCGTATGGAAGGGTCCAAATGTGAAACCTTCCCTGACTCCTTCTTTTCTAATATTATTTGCATAATTTGTGCTTGTAGGATTGTAGTAACAATCTTTTGCCATGTGATTTTGCAGGCCACACATGATGCATGCAATGTTAGTCTTTTGGGAAAGTGAGGGTTGTTGTTTCTTGCTTTTCTTTTCTTCGTCAGCAACATTTCCCTTTAACTTCTGATCCTTTGGTAGGACAGGAATGCTGGTATTACATTCCTTTCTTGAATCAGAAGTACCTATCACTTGGAATCCAGCTGAGACAAAGACACCCTTCTGTTTGGGGTCAATCTTCAGTTTGGATTCAGCCACTTTCTTAGCAGTTCTCCTAGCAGCTTTAGCTCTGCTTCTTTTGGCTTTAGTGGTTAGGATTTGATCATCATAGGAGGTGATGGGTATATCTACCTGTTCCTTCCCTGTGGTGGCCACTATTGGTGCCTCGTCCTTTAAATCTAGAAAGAAAGGGTCAGCAGTTGGAACCTCTTGCTCTTCAGTACCATATCTAGGCTATCTAATAGACTCATAGGAATGTGGTGAAGCAATTTCATTGGTTCCCAACCCTTCTTTGTTTTGATAATTGAGTTTGGAATGGGAGGATGATGCAAGAATAGCTTGGAAGTTTTGCTTAGAGATAGCATGCTTCCTGGCCTGAGCCTCAGTAGTGACAAGCTGGGCTTGAGCCTCAGACAATTTGGATATCAAATCCTTGATTTGAGTCTTGTAGTTAGTGTGTTCATGTTTTAAAAGAGATACGGTTTTATCTAACTCATCAATTTTCCTTTGATAGTCAGATTCAACTCTTTTAAAATCAGATTTTAGAATATTTAAAGAGTCAATGTCAGATCTGATTTCCATATTGTAATCCTGATAGAGTTTAACTTTAGCTATATAGGCTGGAGTGCAGAGATGTTCATATACCTGGGTATCATGTGTTCCGGTCATGAGAGCTTGAGCAGGAGTCACATCCTGTACCATAAAGCTCCAGTCAACTTCTTGAGGCATGGCGGCTGTTTCAGTCGACTTCTCAGTCGGCTTTGAGGTTGAGGGATGTGTGGAGGCCTGTGGGGTTCCCGGATTGGTCTTGGGAGCCTTGCATTCCCTTGCAAAATGACCCAGTTGGACAATGTCCATGTACTCTACATCAACTGGGCTAAAACACTCAAGATCATCAAAGCAGTATTGAAAATCTCCTGAGTGTCCACCTCCTGAACAAAAGCACAACTTTCCTAGAAGGGATTGTGTTGAACATGTTGAGACCTTGGAGTCTCAGGATATGTGATATAGGGGGAATGCTGAGGTTGAGGGGTTAATGAGCCTTCAGCAACCATTAAAGCGTTGCTAGCAGGAAGACTCATGGGTCTGCTTGTTTGGTGGCCCTACTTACTCTCCATCTCTAGACGATATCCATCAAGGATGCCGTAGAGCTCAGTCATGGAAAGAGTGTTCAAGTTTTTTGTTCGCTTGATAGAGAGGTAGTAGAATGTCCACTCATTTGGAAGAGCACTCATGAACTTTCTGGTGAGATCTCTAAGTTTAGGAGTGATCTTCACAAACTGAAGGGTAGAGATAAGATCCATGTACCTGAAGTACTACTGGCTGAGGGTCTCTCCAGCAATATGAGTGAAGTTCTCGAACTACTGCTTGAGTGAGTCCTTCTTTGAGTCGTTGGAGCAAGAATACATCTAAGCAAGTGCATCAAACAACTCTTTGGCAGTCTTGCAATGCTCGAACCCCACCATAATAGAGTTCGGTATTGCAGTCATGAGAATAGCCATAGCATTGCTATTGATGTCCATCTTCTTTCTATCTTCATCAGAATAGTCCTCGATAGCTTTCTTTATATGGCACCGTTTCCACCAGGTGAAGCAACCTTTGGCTTGTACGGTCCATTGACAATGGAGTTCCATATTTTGCTATCTTGGTATCTAATGAAGCCTTTCATTCTTCTACTCCAAGACCTGAAGTTTTCAGGGGTGATGATGGGTGCTTTGGTCATCGTCCCCATCTCTACTTCAGATTTGTTGAGGGCCATTGAGTGAGTGGGTGGTAGGGAGGAGTGAAAACACGTTGATTTGGATGGTTAGATTGTTGGGTTTGTTGTGCCAAAACAATGTGGTTTAACAATTTTTAAACAAGAAAAACGCAGCGGAATAAGAACTTAATATTCTATTCAATAATCTGAAAATTAAAGTTCATAATCTTATTTCAACAAACCCAAAATCAAAGGATCATTTATATGTGAATAAACTAGTTATCAACATGCTAAAACAACCAAAACAATGTCAACAAACTACCTTTATGGGCGATTTGAAGAACCGACATTAGAGCTGCTGGAAATTACGTTTTGTTGAAGAAGTGGCTGTCCTTGGATGGCCAAAACACCAAGGATAGGTGTCCTCAAGTGCTCATACCCACAAGCCTTCAAGAAACACCATATTTGCTAGGATTTGACACCAAAATCGCATCAAAACCCCTGCTGAAAACCTATTTCAGCCGTGAAACATCAAGAGGATGTCAATGGCTTTGTTCCAGCCGTATGACTTCTCTTCCATAAGAGAAACTCGAGTTCCTTATTGCGATTTCATGTGAGAAAGAGGAGTAGATCAGATGTATGTATGTTCATTGAGAATTTCTTGTTCCAAAACAAGAAAAGAAAAAAAGGAGAAGAAGGCCCTTGCGGCCGCAAAAAAACACACCCTTATTAGGGTTTTTCTTCCTTTAAAAAAAACTCTTTTAATTTGAGAAATGTTATAAATTACATAATTAACCTTTAATTATATAAAATATGCACACACACACTTTTATTATTTGATGTTGCTTGATTAATTTAAACAACATAACAAATAATATACATGAACAAAATATCCTCATAATTTGTTCATTCTCACATATAATTTATTTAGAAAACCCATTTTCTAAATTGGTGTAATTATTTAATTGCATGATCATATCATCAATTAAATATTAATTGGTGTTTGCTAAGCTTGTTATTGGGTATGACCCGACTTGGATCACAACGTACTAACCACATCAATGTTCTATGTGTCTTGGGCATACAGAATCCAACAATCTCCCACTTGCACAAGATACATAGAAGATTGATGCAAGCAGTAAATACCGCCTAACAACGGTTTACTACCCTTAATACACGTGACTTAAAGCCATTCAATAACATCATCCCCTTCAAGTATCCAACTTGAAATGATTTAGGTGAATCAATCATCTATCCTTTTGTTACAGATGTCATGTTAAATCCAAGGACACAGAATGATCATTCCTTGTTGATTTAACTTAATCAGGCCTTAGACATCATGCTCTCAACGAATAAGAGGAACAAATTCCATCTTGACTACATACGTTCTCACAATCACCTTATGTTGTACCAAACATAGCCTTATGTACTGACCATTATTTCAGAGCAGTGAAGAACTAGCTCAAGGTATAACACTTGGTGAATATCAAAACCCAATATGTATCTCAGGTCAGAGGATACCAAATGATATTCGCCTTTACTCAAATTTACTTATGATCAATCTAGAAGATCCCATGTAGTAAAATTGAGATGCGGGTCAGTCCAATATTTGCATCCCACAAATATCTATGAACCTTGGTAGCAACCAATTGCTCTATATTCATACCTTATGAATATCTACCAATCCATGTTCATAATAGTCTCATATTCATATTTGTTCCCACAAATATGACCGACTACGGACATTTAGAATAATAAACATATTCATGGATGTAAACATGCTAAAAGGGAACACGACTCAAAAGGTCAAAATTACAATTGTTCCAAACATTAAATGCTAAATAGATCAATTCCAATCACTAGAATATCGAAGTCCTAAGGCACAAGTATGACCCTCATACTTTGCCTTCGCAAGGAGCTTCATGAGTGGATTCGTAATGTTTTGATCTTTTATGAACTTTATGAATACATATCTTTACGCTTTTCAACTCCATCCCTTATGATGTTGAATCTCCGCTCAAGGTGCTTAGTCTTTGATGAGTACGGGGTTCCTTGATTTGAGCAATCCCACCCACGTAATTACCAAAGATCTTTAGGGAGTCTTGAATGGTAGAGACCACCCCTAGATAAGCAATGGACAAGCTTATCCATGCAGCTTCCAAAGCTACCAATGAAGCGGCTATGTATTCGGATTTTAGACTGAATAATGCTACCGTGTCCTGCTTTGAACACTACAAGGATACCACACCTCCATTCATAACGGAAGTACACCTAATTATGATCGAGAGTTGTATCGATCTGTTTTGGAAGTCCTTATCTGTGCAACCCTTTACACAGATTTTCACTTCAACAGATCCGTATATTAGAAACATATCCTTAGTCTTACTAAGGTGCATCAACATACTTTTAACAACCATTCAATGGTTATTTCTATTGGTATCTACTTTGTCATACCTGATAAGCATGACTCGTCCGGTTTAGTGCATATCATGAGACAAATGACGGATCCTATAGCAGATGCGTATGGGATATCCTTCATTTGATTTTGCTCATCCTATGAGCTTGGACATTGAGACGTAGTCAACATGGTCTCTCTTTGAAAGGGTATCATACCTTTCTAAGAGATTTCCATCTTGAACCTTTTCAAGATTTTATATATGCACTTTGGTTTGACCCTATCAACCACCTCGATCTATCCTTATAGATCCTTATTCCAAAATATGGGTGATTTCAAAGAGATCCTTTTTATGAAAAACATCTTCCAAGCAAGGTTTTAACACCTTCCAAGGTTGGAATATATTTTTCAAATAGCAGTGTGTCATCAGCATACAACACTGAGAGTATACTTCTGCTCCCACTAGCTTTCATATATACACACCCTTTTGATGCTTGTTTCAATCCATAGATCTATCACTTTAACTTGTATACTTTATTGGGATGTCGCGGATCGACAAAACCTTCATGCTGAACTATGTGGACAGTCTCTACGAGATGTCCATTAAGGAAAGCGGTTTTGACATCCATTAGCCAAAACTCATATTCAAAATATGCAGTTATGGCACTTAACATCCTAATCGACCTTAGCATTGCCACGGGCGTAAGACTTTCATCATAATCAACCAATTGAGTTTGATGAAAACCTTATGCTATAAGTCTTGACTTATAAGTATTCAAGTCTCCATGTATATTTGTTTTCATCCAGAAAACCCACTTGTATCCAACCGATTTGGAGTTTAAGTGGAGGTTCAACCAATTGCCAAACTTGGTTGTTATACATGAATTGCATCCTTACGTTCATGGCCTCTAGCCATTTGTCCCAATCCAAATTGGACATAACATCTTGGTGTATGGTTAGCCTACAGGGTATAACCACATAGCATCCATTCATGAAATATCCTTATCTTTCAGATGGAATACTAACTCTACCAGATTTGTGAACGTTTTGTGTGTGTTGATCAACCTCTTGATCTTTATCAACAACCTCCTGCTGATTGCTAGTGTCAATCAAATGTATATCGCCTTGTGGATTTTGATCCTTATCAAGTTCCACAGTTCTATACGTCATTCCTTCCATAAAGGACTTGGTTTCAAGAACCATAGACTTTGGAGCAATAAATACTTCTGATTCGTTGAGTCAAAGAAACGGTATCTTATACAGTCTCTTTGGATTCTAAATGAATACACACTTTCTTTGTCCGGGTCATATTCATAACATGAGCCTTAGAGAGCGATGCGAAAACCCAAAATGATAAAGGTGGTAAGTTCATAGCCATAATAAATTGAACCATATCCAAATAGAGTTCAGTTTCTCCTTTATCTGAATGAAGAGCATAGATAACTATGCGGAGTTGATTTTCTACTTCATTATTGAAGATTTTGAACATTTCAAAAGCTTCATACTTATGTGTCATCAAGCACACACAATAATAGCGACTGCAATCGTCGTTAACATTAATGAAGTATCTTTCACCAGTCATAGACATTGTCTTAAAAGGATCATATGCATCCAAATGCATCATTCCTAATTAGTCTTTGGTTCATACTTATCAAATGAAACATTTTCATTTGTTTCCAAAAGACCATTCTTTTGAAGTGTTTGAATCTAATTCTGGTTAATGTGACCAAGGCGACAATGTCAAACATAGTAATAACTTAAACCCATTTTAAGTTTCTTTATGCTAAATGTGTATCAATGAGTTATAATAGGATGATCTATCATGAACCAATTCATGGATGTCATTAAAAGGCTTATCCTTAAAATGATATACATCATTCAAAACTCAATACCATTATTTACAAATTTTGAATCGTGATCATATTGTTTTAAAAGGAAACATTAATCATGTTCCTAGTCAAACTAGGTGCATACAAAAATGTTTTGAGAACAACTTCCAAACCATTTGATGGTCTCAAAATAGAGTTTCCCTTCTTGAAGCGGACATTTCTTTTGAACCCTTTTGCAACAATTGCAAGTATGAGTCTCACATCCGGTATCCAATACCCATGTGATTGAAGAAATGACTTTTAAAACAGCGTATGAATCATGGAATTGTATTTGAGGTTTGCCCAAAACCCTTCTTGTGTTTCAACTCCTTGAGATAGAAGGGACAATACCCTTTTCATAGTCCTATCTCTCCATACTCAAAGCATGGATCGTTCTCCGTTACCTTAGGCTTCATAAGCTTAGGTTTTGAGGTTTCGCTATAACCTTTGCTTTGACGTTTTCCTTTCCTTTAGCAATAATTCCTTTAGGATCGGGATGGGCCACTTCTTATAGCCTCCCTTATTGATCGAGAGAATAGGTAGAACCTCTCTACTTATCCCCCTTCGGTGGCTTTGAGCATTGCATGAGGTTCACCGATGCTCATGTCCCATCCGTTCATATTACATTTTATTATGAATGTCTCAAACCTTTAGTTAGGCAATAAAGGATCAAATCCTTGGCCAACTACTTTGAGACAGGACAGCAAAACATCTTGAGGCTATCAATATGGCTTTTATCTTAAGGATATATAAGATGATATTGGTTGGGTCTTTTCATGTGACATGTATAAAGTGCTTGAACCGTTTCAAAGCAATCTTATTAAAGTTTGTGGAAGGAACATTTCCCTTTTAGATTAACATGTCATGTGCCCCATGAGGCTCCAAACCCTTTTGGAGTCTGGGAATCATATTCCCAACATGAGATCGGATGCTTGCACAGAATCCTAAGTGTGCTTAACTCAATCGTCAAAAGGCCATAACATCAACAGCGTGGGTTGGTGAGGTATGGGATCGTCAAGGACATAGACCTTTACTCATTCTTGAGAACGATTCTCAAGTTTCAAAATGAGTCCATAAGATAATTATGGTTAGGACTATCCCTCTCGAGAATAGGTTTCAGTGATAGGGAAGGGACGATCGGGGTGGTAGCATTATAGTTAGAGGTCATCATTACAAAATTGACAAAGTTCATATTAGTATTTCTCATAAATTTATTTTAATCGTTAATACCCTTAAATGTCTCATAGACAATTAACAATTAAAATCTAGAATCCAACGTTACATTTAAATGATGGTTAGGTGACCTTTATCCCATTATTTAAATTAACAAGGTAGTCAACAGTTGACAATTGCAACCTATTGCAACTTCTAGTCTTATGGGATCGGTTAAACATCATATGTTTAGTCGGCATGTTTAATCCCATCAACACCATTGTACGCCATGCTTCGGTGACCCTAAGCACATGGTTTCCAATTTCAAGTCGTCCTACTTACACACACGTGTGAGTTTTTACATATAAGCGGTTAGGTGACCTTTATCCCACAAGTATGTTAGACTCACCTCAAGGACACAAGTTCCCTACAAGTGGTTAGGTGACCTTTATCCCACAAGTAGTTCCCAAGTGATTCGAGTGTCGTGTAAAAGGATGGTGTTAGACTTGTTACCTAAGGGTTTTAAGTTTCCATTAATTTTAGACTTGAAAAGCCTATGTACCTTGTAATTGCATGCTTTCAAATACAT
>JACCIX010000158.1:0-127957 GCA_025506515.1 Flaveria trinervia
GTTAAGATAGCATACGGTTATAGGGAGAGAATATGAATTTCTGATTTCTAGGAATGTTTATAGATGGAGAATATTTCTAATCAAATCAATAAATCATTCCATTCAATTGCTCAATTCGCTCAATGATTACAATGGGTTGTCACTCCTTATATAGAGTGCAACAGTCACTGCTGTTATCACGGAAAGTGACAACTGGCAGATCCAATACAGAAATAACTAAATCTTAACAAACTACTGAAATGTTCACAACTACTGAGAACATATCAGCAAGTTAAGTACAAAATATAAAACTACTGAAACTACAACGACTGAAGAACAAGCTCTTCAGTCGTTTTACAAAACTACTGAAACAAAAAACATAAAACTACTGATATCACAACTACTGAAGAAGTACTCTTCAGCAGTTGTGACAAACTACTGAGGCTTCAGTACTTGGTCTTCAGACTTTGACCTTCAGGCGTTTCATCAGCTGATGACTTCAGTAGATATCATCAGCTGATGTCTTCAGTCTTTGTCTTCAGACTTTGTACATCAGTTGTGATCTTCAGTACTTGTGAACTCTTCAGCTGTTGTACTTCAGTACTTTGGTCTTTCAGCTTCAGCACTTGTGTTCTTCAGCTGTTGTACTTCAGCACTTTGGTTCTTCAGCTGTTAGGTCTTCAGCACTTGATCTTCAGCTGTTGAAGTCTTCAGTACTTGTCAAACTACTGATGAGGCTTTCAGCAGTTGTTGTGATACCGTGTGGGACTTAGAGGTTTTCTGATCTTGCTCATTGGTTCTTTGGTCCAACAGGTTCTATCTTGGATAAGAAAAGAGTGTGAACAAAATTGCTTCATTGGTTTTCCTTGGTTTCCCTTTGTTGTTTTCCCTGACTCAACATCTCCATGATGTTAAGGTGGGATGAACTTATGGATCCTTAGTTGAGGCATCAAGTAAGTTGTTGAGACAGATCCAATTAGAGAAATTTAATATAACATTGAGGTTTCTCTCATCACATCAACACACTTATCAAGCGAAACTTGATCCAATGAGTGGGTGACAACATTGATGTGTCTTTAATAGGATGGTTTCAGCATCTAGAAATTCTTGATAACTGTCACCATCACCATTCACTCCTACATTGAAAGTTCCTGTTGTTGGGTTCTGTAACATTCATCAAAGTAAGTTTTACCATTTAAACTATGAAACACAGCGGATATAAGGGTTTAAAGGTTTAAGAATCTGAAAATATAAACCATTTTAAACCAAAACAAAACCCAAAACAAGGATCATATAGTATGTTAAATGAAGTGCTATCCAAACCGAAAAAAACAACCAAAAGGGTGTTCTTGAAACTACCTTTCAAGAACAAGATGATGAAGTATGTATGAATGAAGATGTGATGATGCTCTTGAATGTCCAGCCTCCAAGAGAGAAAGCCTCAAGTTTGTATACCCATAAGCCTTAGCAAACACCTAACCTGTTAGTAGTGCAACACCAAAACCCTCTTGTTGGACCAAAAGACCAATGAGCCAAGATCAGAAAACCTCTAAGTCCCCACGGTATCACAACAACTGCTGAAAGCCTCATCAGTATTTGACAAGTGCTGAAGACTTCAACACTGAAGATCAAGTGCTGAAGACCTTAACAGCTGAAGAACCAAAGTGCTGAAGTACAACAGCTGAAGAAACAAGTGCTGAAGCTGAAAGACCAAAGTACTGAGTACAACAGCTAAGAGTTCACAAGTGCTGAAGATCAACAACTGATGTACAAAGTCTGAAGACAAAGACTGAAGACATCAGCTGATGATATCTACTGAAGTCATCAGCTGATGAAACGCCTGAAGGTCAAAGTCTGAAGATCAAGTACTGAAGCCTCAGTAGTTTGTCACACTGCAAAAGTGACTTCTTCAGTATTGTTGTGATCATCTAGTTAGTTTTATTTTCTTTGTTTCAGTAGTTTTGTAAAACGACTGAAGAGCTTGTTCTGTCAGTCTGTGTAGTTTCAGTAGTTTTTATTTTTAATGTACTTAACTTGCTGATATGTTCTCAGTATGAAGTTGAACATTTCAGTAGTTTGTTAAGAATATGATTCTTTATTGGATCTTCCAGTTGTCACTTTCCGTGATATACAGCATGACTGTTGCACGTCTATATAAGGAGTGACAACCTATGTGTAATATTGAATGAAATGATAAGTGAATTTAAGGAATGAGTGATGATTCGATTAGAAATATCTTCCTCATAACTATGAACATTCCCAGAATCAAAATACATAACTCTCCGATAAACTGTAAGCAGTAAAATGAAGAAGATCTTAAGCTCACTCATATTATTGTTAGCTTGCTACATTTGTCTAATTCGTTTTGTATTCCGCTGCTTTATATTCTGTTACATCAAACCTGTGATCACTGATCCTGTCAAATGGTATCAGAGCAGGTTAATCATTGATCGATCTAATAATTGATCATTGAAACTGCTATTCAAGATCCAAGTTTGATTGAATTAGCTTTTGTTTTTGCAAGAAACGGTTATAGAGATTGAATTTTTCTGTATTTCTGCTCATTCATCCTGAGATCTTTTCTTGGTTCTCATTGTTTGTTGTGGTTTGTCTAAAACTTTTTAAACTTGAACTAAACTGTTTTTGAACTGAAAATGACCACTCCCTCCAATGATCCTCACAATACTGGTTCCTCAACCAAGCCTCCTATGCTGGTTAGGAATGAGTATAACATATGGCAAAGACGTATGCTCCATCACCTGTCTGTTAACAGCGCAGGGTGTTGGACATCTGTGGTACATGGTCCACACAAGCCTATGGTGAATAACCCGAAACCAATCAAATGGTTCCGAAGAGGAGGGAGCAATACTCAGATGAGGATAAAAAGTTGCTTGAGATTGATGCAAAAGCCCATGGAATTCTGGCCATGGCTTTGCCCAATGAAATCTATTCTGGGCTAATGCATCATGAAACTGCCCATGACCTCTGGATTGCTTTGAAAGAACAATTTGGAGGAACAGATGAGGTCTTGGCAAATAATAGAGAAATTCTTGCCCAACAATATGAGACATTCTCTCATAGAAAGGGTGAGACACTGACTCAACAATATGAGCGGTTTTCTCTTGTTTGATCTCTGAACTAAAATGGTCAAACTTGAATACACCAATATTCAGATGAATAACAGATTTCTCAGATCACTGCCTGAGAGATGGGACACATATACTATTGTCCTACGCTCCAGTGCAAGTTTGGACAAACTATCTCTCACCCAACTCCATGGGAAATTGCTCACTTTTGAGAGAGAGATAGAACAGAAGAGAAAGCTGTCTTCATCTGGAAAGCTCACTGAAGACTTTATACAAGGCAACACTGCCTTGGTGGTCATGAGTCAGAATATGCTGCATCTGAATGCCAGTATGATGAGCATATTAATTTCTCTTCGAGCACTTCTAATTCTGCATTTGTAAGTGTTGATGGTCAGTTTACTGGAGGTAATAATGACAATTTATGTTTCATTATGGATGATCTCAAGGGGATTGCTGATGATGACTTAGAAGAGATGGATATTTTGAGCCAAATGGCCTTGATAAATATCAGATCTCAGAAGTTCTACAAAAGAACTGGAAGAAAATTCCCAGGACTCTCTGGCAAAACCAAAGTTGGTTTTGACAAGAGCAAGTTGAGGTGTCACAAATGCCAACGGCTTGGACACTTTGCAAGAGAGTGTAGATCAACTGGATCAAACTCTACTGCACCCTTTGTGACTTTTCCTGGCAACAGTCAACAAAACAGAGGGCAACATCCTGTCACATCTAGTCATCATCCTCAACAACAATCTCCGGCATATTTTGTTCCTCAGGGTCAAATGCCTTATCAGTACCCTTGTTATTACATGCCACAGTCAAGTCAAGTTCAAGTTCCTATGACACCACAACCTCATGCATTACCAGAACCTCAGCCTTCCCTATCTCATCAACAACCTTCATCTCAACAACACAGCTTCTTCACCCCAGGAGTTGTTGACTGGAGCAGTTTACCAGATGACTTGTCTGGTCATGATCAACTGTTCTCAGGTGCTGGTCAACATGGTGGTGACAGTCCCTTTGGGAATCTAGCTCTTATGGCTTTGGAGTCTGCTGATACTTCATCTTCCAATGCCTCTACACCTCAGGTATCACAGGTATCCTCTGAGGCAAAAGCCAAATTATGTTCTGAACAATGCATAGCAGCATTTGCTTCCATTAGAGAAGCAAATGTAGCTTTAATTAATAAGAACATTGAGCTAGAACAAGTAATTTCCAAAAACAAAGCTGAGTTTGAGTTTGTGCTCAAAGATAAAAATGATGAGGTTTATAAACTGAATTGCAAAATAATTGATGATAAGGCTAGAGAAGATGTACTTTTAGAGAAGTACAAAGATCTCAAAGAAACCCTTGCAGTTACCCAGGTCGAGTGTGATAGATGGGTACAATCATGCAAAGGTTTTGAAATGCTTCTTAGTAAGCAATCTGCTTCAAATGTGAAGTTTGGAATTGGTTACAATCACACTGCTCCACCTACAGATTTTACCCCAAGAGCAGAGGTAGAATCTGATGGTGAGAGTGATAACCAATCCATCAAGTCATGTGATCTACCTTCTGATACAGCACAATCAGAAGTAGCAGTCAGTATCAAGTCCTCTTTGAACCTATCAGCTGATGTTGATGGTCCAAATGCTGACATTCACATGATCAATAAGTTGATCAACTCAGGAGTCAATCCTGAAGGTCCTGAAAGGACTGGAGAGCAGGATTCAACTCCTGAAGTTCAAACTTCAACTGCTGTCAGTACTGAAGAGAAGAAAACTGGCAGTAGAAAGAGTTTGAAGACTACTAAAGATGCTGTCAAGAAAGCAACCAATGCTTCCAAAGCATTGAAGAACAAGTCTTCTGTTGCTTCACCATCTTTAGTTGATGATCAACCTAAGATGAAGAAGAAACCATGTGAAGTATGTGGTTTGTTCAATCATCTTACAGATGATTGTTGGTACAAAAGAGGTTCCAAACTCAAACAAAAGGAAGAAATTAATGAGAAAATGGTAAAAATGAAAACTGAGTTTGAGACCACATTTATCAGCAACATCAAATCCTGTAACCCTTAAGTCCTTAAAGCAATCCAAAAAGGAAGGAGTTAAACAGGTGACAGCTGAGGGTGCTCAAAAGAAGAAGGTACAACATAGGACCTTATCTAACTCCACTAGCAATGTGTCTGATGAGCTGAAAGCTTTATCACAAAATCAGACACAGCTGGTGATGATGGTACAACATCTGTTGGGTAGAGTTACCAACTAGATTCTCCTATGTTGAAACCACAGAAAAGGAGGTCTAAGCCAAAGGACTCCTCTTCTGCACCATCTTCTTCCTCTCAGGCTGTTGTTACAAATAAACATGCTAGTTTACCATCTATTGATGAGACCAGGCCCAAAACCAAAAAGGTTTGGGTCTCTAAAACTAACTGATTGTTTATTATTGCAGGGTTCTTCAACATGCCAAAATAGCATCTGGTATGTAGACAGTGGGGGATCCATGCACATGACTGGGAACATCTCTCTTCTTCATGACTACTCTCAAGGAAAGAAGGGATTTGTCTCTTTTGGCAATGATGCTAGGGGTTACATCATCGGTAAGGGCTTTGTCTCCAATGGAGAAATCAAATTTGATGATGTTAATCATGTGGAAAATCTCAAGTACAACCTCTGAGTGTCAGTCAAATGTGTGATAAAGGCCATGTTGCCCTTTTCACAAGTCAAAACTGTAGGATTCTGTCATCCAAAGTTTTGCCCTTGATTGACAAGGTGTTGGATGATCACACTCTCCTGAAAGCCAACAGGACAGGAAGAGTGTATGCCTTAGATCTCTCTAAGAAGATAGATCTCAAAGGCAATCCTTGCCTATTTTCCAAAGCCTCTTTTCAAGAATCTAAACTATGGCACAGGAGGCTTGGTCATGTTAATCTCAAAAACATGAATCAGCTTAGCCACAATAGTTTAGTCAGAGGCTTACCAATAAAGGAGTTCCACTGTGATGAAACATGCACTGCTTGTTTAAAAGGAAAACAGCACAAGGTCTCATTTCCTCCTATTGAAGTGTCCAAGTCCACTGCCTGCTTGCAATTACTGCATATGGATCTATTTGGTCCTGTGAGAGTAATGAGCATGGCAAAGAAGAAATACTGTCTGGTAATTGTGGATGATTACTCCAGATTTGTATGGACTTTCTTTCTACACTCAAAGGATGAGGCTGCTCAGAAGATTATCCACTTTGTGCTGTACATTGAGAAGCAGTATTCCCTTCCAGTCAAGTGTATTAGGAGTGATAATGGAACTGAGTTCAGAAATCATACACTTGATGACTTCTATCTCTCAAAGGGAATCAAAAGGCAGTTCAGCATTCCTAGGACTCCGGAACAAAATGGAGTAGTGGAGAGAAAGAACAGGACTCTCATTGAAGCTGCAAGGTCCATGCTGGCTGACTCAGGTTTGCCATTGACCTTTTGGGCCGAAGCTGTCAACACAGCTTGTTATGTGCAAAATAGAGTGTTAGTAAATCAGAGGTTGATGAAGACTCCATATGAAGTTCTCCATCATTTGGCCTCTGATTTCTTTTTTTTTCAAAGCTTTTGGGTGTCCCTGTTTTATTCTCAACACAAAGGATCAACTCCACAAATTTGATCCTAAGGTGGATGCAGGATACTTTGTTGGTTATTCATCTACTTGCAAAGCATACAGAGTCTTCAACTGCAGAACAAAGATGGTTGAAGAAACTCTACATGTTAAGTTTAATGAATCTCCAAAGGACAAGATTCCACAAAGTCCTGTGGAGTTATTTGATTTGGACATACTGCAATATGTTCCCTATCAAACTCCTGCTGTTGCTCCTGTCAACAGTTCACCACCTGGTGGTACTGCTGATGATGATGATGATTGCAGTACTCACCTCTTCAGGTTTAGTGATCAGCTGCCTGATTCAACTAGACCTGATGTTCCTGTAGCGCCAGTAGCACCATCCACAACAAATGCTGATGAGATTTCTTCGAATTCAACTTCCTTTGAATTACCATCCACTGATTGGTTTCAAGGAAATGATTCACCATCACCATCTGTTGCTGCTGAACCGGCTACAAACACTTGCACAGATCTCATTGTGTATCAAGATCTGAAGAATCACCCCATGTCTCAAATCATTGGTGATATCACTGCTGGAGTATCAACAAGAAGTCAATTGTCAAATTTCTGCTTCTATGCTCTCTTCATCAGTCAGCAAGAGCCAAAGAATTATCACATTGCTTTAAAGGACAATGGATGGGTTGATGCCATGCAGCTTGAGCTTCTTCAGTTCAAGAAACAGCAAGTGTGGGAACTGGTTCCTCTACCTCCAGGTAAGTGTGCAATAGGCACTAAATGGGTGTTTAGGAACAAAACTGATGAAAATGGGCTTATTGTTAAGAACAAGGCCAGACTGGTTGTTCAGGGGTTTGCACAAGAAGAAGGTATTGATTATGATGAAACCTTTGCCCCTGTAGCCAGACTGGAAGCAATTCGATTGTTTTTAGCTTATGCTGCTTATCAAAAACTTAAAGTCTTTCAAATGGATGTCAAAAGTGCATTTTTGTATGGAAAAGTTAAAGAAGAGGTTTATGTATGTCAACCTCCAGGCTTTGAGGACAATAACATCCTAATTGGGTGTAAGCTTGATAAAGCTCTTTATGGGTTAAAACAAGCTCCAAGAGCCTGGTATGAGACATTGTCAAACTTTCTTCTGGAAAACAATTTCACTAGAGGCTCCATGACAAGACTTTTTATTAAGAAAGCTGGGCAGCATAATCTACTTGTTCAAATTTATGTAGATGATATCATTTTTGCATCCTCTGATCCAAAGTTGTGTGATGCCTTTACAAAGTTGATGCAACAGAAGTTTGAAATGAGTGCCATGGGAGAATTACAGTTCTTTCTGGGGTTGCAAATCAAACAAAAGGCTGATGGAATTTTTATTCATCAATCCAAATATACAAAAGATCTTTTGCAAAAGTTTGATTTACAAAACTGTAAGCCCTGTTCTACTCCCATGAGCAGCACCACACAACTGGACTCAGATCAGAAAGGTAAAGTGGTTGATGAAACACTTTACAGATGTATGATTGGGTCCTTGATGTATTTAACTGCTTCTAGACCAGATATTATGTTTGCTACATGTGTTTGTGCTAGATTTCAGGCTGCACCTAAAGAGTCTCATCTGATTGCAGTCAAGAGGATCTTTAGATATCTGCAAGGCACTCCATCTCTAGGTTTATGGTATTCTACCAGACATTCTGGTAATAGTTGCTTTTTTTTCTGACAGTGACTATGCAGGGTGTAAGTTGACCAGGAAATCAACTTCTGGTGGATGTCAATTCCTAGGCAACTGCTTGATTTCTTGGCAGAGCAAGAAACAGACCTCAGTTGCTACATCCACTGCGGAAGCAGAGTACATTGCTGCTGCAAGCTGTACATCTCAGGTACTCTGGCTTCAAAACCAACTTTTGGATTATGGCATTACAGAGACTAAGACTCCATTGTTAATGGATAGTGCTTCAGCTCTTTGCATTGTCAAAAATCCAGTCCAGCACTCTAGGACCAAACATATAGAGATCAGACATCATTTTATAAGGATTGTTTTGAAAAAGGTCTGATTGATCCTAAGTTTGTGCCCAGTGCTGATGAGCTTGCAGACATTTTTACTAAGCCTTTGGATAGTTCAACTTTCCAACCTGGTGTTAAGGCTTGGTATGCTGCAGCTAGAATAGGTGACAACTACTGATGATCTCAGTAATTCATATTGATGATCATGAGTGCCTGTCACATATAAGTACTGATGAGCTCTTTTAACCTCAGTAGTTTTTATAACTACTGAAGGCTAAAAGTTCTCACAAGTACTGAAGTACTTCATCTGCTCTAAACTACTGAAGTAGTTACAACTACTGATGCAGTCATA
Organism: Flaveria trinervia; assembly: GCA_025506515.1. Classification (NCBI taxonomy): domain Eukaryota; kingdom Viridiplantae; phylum Streptophyta; class Magnoliopsida; order Asterales; family Asteraceae; genus Flaveria; species Flaveria trinervia. Next base: position 8,988 of record JACCIX010000158.1, read on the forward strand.
ACTACTGAAATCAGTAAAAACAGATAAGTACTGATGTCCTATGAAACAACTGAAATCAGCCATAAAGACTGATGAATGTGTTGAGGACAGTTTGAAACAGCTGAAAAGCTAAGAATTGACGAAAACAGCTGAAGAGAACTTTCTCCTCAGTCGTTTGTACCACTGCTGTTTCATTTTAAACAACTGAAGCAAAACCACGTCTTCAGCAGTTTTATAACTACTGATGACCAATACCAAGTCTTCAGTTGTTTACAACAGCTGATGACAAAACCACTGTCTTCAGTAGTTTCATAACTACTGATGACAAACACCATGTCCTCAGTTGTTTCAATCACCTGAAGTCAAAACCACGGTCTTCAGTAGTTTTCTAAACTACTGATGCCTAACACCGCGACTTCAGCTGTTTCAACGTCTGAAAGGATAATACCATGTCAACGGTCGTTTAAAACTACTGATGACTAACACCACATCCTTCAGTCGTTTCCTCACCCGTACCCTATAAATACCCTTAACCTGAGCTCTCCATGCTTTATCTTCTTCAAACCTAACGTTCCTCTCCAACAAAAAATTCCATGGCGTCTATGCAAATTAAACCGCGACACAACTGTGTTGCCTACCTCACAAAATCGCCGATCTGGACTAAGTTCGATACTGCTATCGATCTTATGGTTCAGTCCCAATACAACAAGGCATTCCTTCTGAACCCCGTTTTACATACCGAATCCTTGAACCAATTTTGGATGAACGTTAATGTCACTACTGAGGAGAGCAACACACGATCCCTCCGGTCAGTCGTCAACCACAAAGAAGTAGTGATTACTCCTGCAACAATCCGTAAAATTCTTCAACTGAGTGATGCTACCTCTCCTGCTGGATATCCGAAGGGCACCATAGATCTATCATTTGCTCAGCATGGATATCAAGGTGATCTCAATGCCACCACCATCATGAAGAAACACTTTAATGACGCTGAGCGCCTGATCTTTCACATGGTCAATGTATGTTTGGCCCCTAAGACATCGTCTTGGGATCAAATGTCCACCAAATGGCAGCAGGTAATGTATTCTATCCTTGAGCAACAACCTGAATTTTTCAGAATTAATATTTTCAGAGCTCAAAGATATGGCTCAAAAACTAACTGCCAACCGTTGGATACTCTATCCACGGTTCATAATGGCCATTAAATAGACCAGCTTAATGCTGAGGGACTTGTTGGCTTGGGAGTCCCTGCTACGGCTGTTTTGCCAGAAGTATACTCCCGGCACAACTCCGACCGGACACTCAAACTGGCTGCCAAGCTGCGAAAACCCACGCAGCTGGAACCCACAGCCACCACCTCCAAATCCAATGTCCCCACCAAACCCACCAAAAAGAAACCCAAAATGGCTACTCAGGGATTGAGTCCCCTGAGGATGCTCCTGCACAACAAACGCAGGATATATCCACTAGTCCAAACCCCCTAGTGGATACCATGACTCCTCCAGCACACAGCCGCTCAGGCTTCCTCTCAACAGGAGCCTGCAGCAACCCAAGGGGCACCTACTTATCTGGGATCTTCCTCACTTGAGGAGATTGCCATTGAAGAGCACCATCCACCCCAGGTGCACACTGCTTCTACCCCCGTACCCCAAACAACCGCCCCTCACAGCCCAACTTTAATAGTTGCTCAAGTGCTGACTCAATTGCACTCCTCACCCCCCCCCCAGAAACCACTTATTACTGGGAATACCTCTACAATTGAGGGGGAGGAACACAGTGCACCTGAGAACCCACAGCACAGGGGTTTCCCAATTCTATCTCCTGGTGTAGAGAAGGAGCTTAGAATATCTAGTGAGGCTGCCACCTCCTCTGACTCAGCACATGACCAGAGTGAGGCTGGTAACATTGCTAAGACCTCCCTAGAGGCAACTGCTGATGATGGACATTGTCCTGAGGCTGGAAGTCCCCAGTACCAAGCACAAGGGGCACATGCACCAACTGGTCTACACCCAGTGCATGTACATCCTGCTCTAAGCAGGAGGTCAGGTGATTCAGTATCAACTGATGATGACCTGAGCTTCTATGTAGTTGCTCAAAACACCATTCTAGAGGATGAGGTTAGCAGACTCAAAGAGCTGCTGGCCAAGATGTCTCAGGATGCAAGTCCATCTGCCACCCTCATACACCCACAGATGGCACCTTCCCTTGAAGGTTTCCCAAATACAGAGCCACCCCAAAATCAACCACCTGCCTCCGCTTCAGGCCCTACTTCTCAGGAACAGAACCCTCCTGAGCAAATAGGTGCTGCACTCAAAAATTCCCTCCCTCTCATCACCCCCCTAATCACTGATATAGTGATCAAAGCCCTTGATGAGAGGCTTTCCTCAACATTACAGCCCTTGGTTGATGCTGCTGTCCACAAGACTCTTTCTGCGGTCTCAACCCCTTCCTCCAATGCAACCAAAAAGGGGGAGAGTCCTGCAGTGAAAGAACAGAAGAGGAAAAGATCCGAGGAAAAGAAGGAAGCGAAGCAAGCCCAAAGGAGAGAAAGAACAGCAACCAATGCTCACCTACAAGCGAAAGAAAGGTGCTGATGAGCACATTGCTGAAGATAAAGCCTTGGAGCTACTGATAAAAGAGGCTGATGCCGAACACAGTAGATCAATGGACAACATCATTGATCAGCTGTTCAGGCAAGGTCATGACACCAACAAACTTGACTCTGAGATTCGACGACTAGAGATTGAAGAAATCCAGAATAGATGGGCAAGTTATGAAGTGTTAGAAAGAGAAAGGCTAGAAATCATGATAAGATTTATTGCAAAATATCTTGGAAGATCAATGATTGAGATCAAAGCTTGGTCCAGGGACAGTATCTTGGCAATCACCACCAATCTGTTCGTCTGAAGCATACACTAAGGGGCTTGTTATTGAAGCTTTGAATGAAGTGGGTGCTGGGAGCAGGACTGAGCTAGCAAAGCAATCAAAAGCCACACTCACCTCAAGGATGCTAGCACAGCCTGTCAACATTCCCACACCAAAACCACCCCCAAACACAACCCACCAAACCAACTCCCTTACCCTCAAAACCCATAGCCGATGATATACCTTGAAGAAGAAGAGAAGGATATTGAGGCTAGAAGAAGATGAAGAAGATGATGAAGACAGGCTGCCGCTATCAGCTGTGATTCAGTTGCCTAAGGCCACAAGTCACTCCTCAGCAATTACTCCTGAAGTTCAGAGACAAATGGTTAAAGTGAAGCTAGAAGAAGAAGAGCTTCATAAACAGCATGATGAGGAATTGCTGAAGAGAGTTGACAAAGCTTATGCAGCCACATCTTCCATCATCAATATGAAGGAGCAAGCCCTCAGACTTTACACTCTCAGGCATACCTTTCAATATCAAAAGGAAAGAGTGAGGATTTGGCCTGATCCCAGGGTCTCTCACAGAATTCATAAGAACAATATACCTCGGAGATACATTGGCCAGGTGAAAAAGATCGTAGATGAAGTGATCTCTCTGGTCTTTGTAGTTTCACCCTGGGAAATCCTAGAAGACTTCAAGAAGGCCTACAAAGCTAATCTAACCCTCAGAAGATGCTGGAAAACAAAATAGTGAAAAAGGGGTTAGTTTACAAGAGGCTTGAGGAAGTCAGGAAAAATGAGCTCCAGTTGTTCCTAGAGGGTAATCACCCGGATGAGTTTGCTTACAGAATAATAACAACTGTGGAGCTAAAGAATGGGAAACAGGCCAAATACCTGTCTGAGTATTATGGGCCGGAATCATTGTTTGAAGGAGGTGCTGAAGAGCTAACCATGGAGGAACAAATCACCTTCCTTGAGGCCTACACAAGAGAGTCGTACAGACTCATTATGGGGAAGTGAATCTCATGAATGGGATAACAACTCTGTGTCCAGTTCCCCAAAACAGAGTTCCCATTCATACTCTGCCAAACAAATATTTGAGGTTCTTCCCAGGCCGGAGCGTACATGGGTCATCTTCTCTACTGATCAAGAAGGAAAAAGACCAACATTTTTGCCATCAATAAGTGGGAGTATAAATAAGTTAGAGGTTTTGGCTGCATTGGTTCAGGGGGAGTTTGTTGGACCAAAAGAACCAATGAGCCAAGATCAGAAAACCTCTAAGTCCCACACGGTATCACAACAACTGCTGAAAGCCTCATCAGTAGTTTGACAAGTGCTGAAGACTTCAACAGCTGAAGATCAAGTGCTGAAGACCTTAACAGCTGAAGAACCAAAGTGCTGAAGTACAACAGCTGAAGAACACAAGTGCTGAAGCTGAAAGACCAAAGTACTGAAGTACAACAGCTGAAGAGTTCACAAGTGCTGAAGATCAACAACTGATGTACAAAGTCTGAAGACAAAGACTGAAGACATCAGCTGATGATATCTACTGAAGTCATCAGCTGATGAAACGCCTGAAGGTCAAAGTCTGAAGATCAAGTACTGAAGCCTCAGTAGTTTGTCACAACTGCTGAAGAGTACTTCTTCAGTAGTTGTGATATCAGTAGTTTTATTTTCTTTGTTTCAGTAGTTTTGTAAAACGACTGAAGAGCTTGTTCTTCAGTCGTTGTAGTTTCAGTAGTTTTATATTTTGTACTTAACTTGCTGATATGTTCTCAGTAGTTGTGAACATTTCAGTAGTTTGTTAAGATTAGTTATTTCTGTATTGGATCTGCCAGTTGTCACTTTCCGTGATAACAGCAGTGACTGTTGCACTCTATATAAGGAGTGACAACCTATTGTAATGATGAATGAAATGAGAATTGAATGGAATGAATGATTGATTCGATTAGAAATATTCTTCATCTATAAACATTCCCAGAAATCAGAAATACATACTCTCCCTATAAGTATGCGATCTTAATGCTCACATAATTGTTAGCTTGCTACAATTTGTCTAATTCGTGTTTGTATTCCGCTGCGTTATTTCTGTTACATCAAACCTGTGATCACTGATCCTGTCACCTCTTCCTTTGCTTCCTTCAAATCCAAATTTTCAGCTTTCTTATGCCTGAATCCGAATTTTCAGCTTTGTTAGAGAGTGTTTTTGCAATGTGTGTGTGAGAGAAAGTGTTGGTGAAGTTTGAGCATTAGAGGATTAAAGTCTTGTTGTAACCAAGACAAGCAATCCAAGGGAGGCTCTCCCTTGGGCGGCCATCCTTTAAAAAAAGTGGTTCCCCCATTTTAAATTTTATAAAAAAACTTACACTCTTAACCATAGTTTATAAAATTAAAACCTCTTTTAATTTTATAACATTAAACACTTTTATTTGTATTATTTAGTAACTTAAATAATGAAACAAATAATTTCTCATGAACAATTATCCATATAATGTTGTTCTATTACAAGCAACATTTTAGAAAACCCATTTTCTAATTGGTGTCAATATTTATTTGTGTGATCTCATCAACAAATAAATATTTACTGGTGTTTGTTTAGCTTGTATAGTATGACCCGACTTGGATCATAACGTACTAATCACATCAATCTTATATGTGTCTTAGGCAAACAAGTTTCAACAATCTCCCACTTGCACAAGATTCATAGAAGATTGATGCAAGCAGTAAATACCGCCTAACAACGGTTTACTACCTTAATACGTATGACTAAATGCCATTCAATCACATCATCCCTTAAGTACCTTACTCGAATGTTTTAGGTGAATCCATCATCTATCCTTTTGTCATAGATGTCATGTTAAATCCCAGAGACATTGAATGATCATTCTCTATTAATTTAACTTTATCAAGCGTTAGACATCTTACTCTTAACGAATAAGAGGGACAAAATCCCATCTTGACTACATACGTTTCTCACAATACCTTGTATTATACCTCAACTTAGACTTATGTACTGCCATGTTTCAGAATAATGAAGAACTAAGTCAAATTATAATATTCGGTAAATATTAAGGCTCAATATGTATCTCAGGTCAGAGGATACCAAATGAAGTTTGTCTTTACTCAAAACTACTTATGATCAATCAGGAAGATTTCATGTAGTAATATGTGAGATGCAGGTAGTCCAATATGTGTATCCCACAAATAGCTATAAACTTGGCAGCAACCCTTTGCTCTATATTCATCCATATGAATATCAACCAATCCAAGTTCATAATAGTCTTACCTTCATACTTGTTCCTACAAGTATGAACGACTACGGATGTTCTGAGCAAGTGATTTACTCATGGATTTTAAACATGCAAAATAGGAATATTAGTTGAATCATTATAACCAAATAATTAATTCAAGTAATAAAGGGTTACGATAACTAAATACAAAACTAAAGATCAAATCCAGTCACTAGAATATTATAGTCCCATAGCACAAGTATGACTTTCATGCTTTGCCTTTTCATATAACACCCGACTATTTCTTAAAAAGAAAAGAAAGAATAATAGATGAAGAATATAAGAAAGAAAAAGCAATAACACCCAAGTAGAGGGATTAAAAGTATAAAAAGGACAAAAATCTTTGAAATGTTAGTGTAAAGGTGGGCATGGTCGCCCACCCTCTTTTCACCTCACTCTCATTCGGACTTTAGAGAGAGAAAGACAAGAGGAGAGCAGAAACTCTCGGTTTGAAGAAGAAGAAGAAGTGAACGAATTCAAGGTAAGAATTCGCGGTTTTAAGTGTTTATGACGGGTTTTATCCCGGTTATATGCATATGTGCTTATGTGTTTGTGTATGTGCTCGGGTGTGTGTGTTTGGTGTTGATTTTAGGTGTTTGAACTCATTGCAAGCGGGTTAGAAAGGAAGAAACAACCAAGTTGCATCAGGTGAGTTCAAGACCCCGGTTTTACTTGTTTTAAACTATCTTTGGGGCTGGAAATGTATTAAAACGATTTTCAAAGCTTTTGTATGTTTACCCGTATGTAATGTGCATGATTGGATGTTGATTCTTGAATGCTCATAGGTTGTTCATGTTTAGAATAGCCATATTAAGATTATAATAGATGGGTTCGATGATTGGGTTAGAAAACATACTGGAAACATGTTACACAGAAGGTCCATGCGCCTAGATAAGGCTCATGCGCCTGAAAATGCCATAGAAAGATTTAAGTGTAATCCATGCGCCTAAACAGTAGCCCATGTGCCTAAGATTACCTTAGAAATGTTTAAGTATAGCCCATATGAATGGACAGTTGTCCATGCGCCTACAAATGTTAGCCGGAGACTAAGTGTAGGCCCATGCGCCCAAGAGGCCCATGCGCCTAAGTGTCCATGCATCCGAATAGTCCATAAGCCTAAGTGTTCATACACACAAATAGGGCCCATGCGTCTGAATAGTTCATGCGCCTAAGGGATAAATTGATTTAGTGTTGGCTGATGCGCCTACATAGTGATGAAACGCCCAAACAGGGCTCATGCACCCAAACAGTGACCAAGCGCCTAAGCACTTAGAAAGTTTTACAAAATTTTCTGTGCTTTAGAGTTTTTGACCGAGGTTGTCTAGGGCTTATTATGATGATGTTTCATGCATGGTTATGATTGTTCCTTATTATTATTGCTAATATTATTATTACTTATACTATGTGACTTTACATGGTATGTTATTATCGTAATGTAAAGAATATCGTAATAATAAAGAGAAAGAGCAATAAAGAAAAGAAGAAGAATATCAATGAAAATGTTAACAAGTCTTGCAAGCTTACAGGAGGTACACCACCTTGTTGTCGTTAGCTCAACTGTGATGCGGGTTAGCTACCCTATTATGCACACAGGGCCAATCAATTGAGATTGGCAGGACCTTTGTAGCGTGCCCTGGGTGATTGGGTCGGCCTTGTACACAGTACACAAAACCCTTTCGAGGGATAGAGTTGACCCTTTCGAGGGATACAGTTGACCCTTTTGAGGGATACAGTTGACCCTTTCGAGGGATACAGTTGACCCTTTCGAGGGATACAGTGACCCTTTCGAGGGATACAGTTGACCCTTTCGAGGGATACAGTTGACCCTTTCAAGGGATATAGATGGCCCATCACCTATTATTCCATCCCGCATACAGTTGGGGTATTGCTCACTGGTCCATACAAAAGTGAAACATAAAGATAAAAGTTTACACAACAGACAAGGCATACAGTAAAGAGAACGAACAGTATTTGTTCATATAGTTAATGCGTGCTCGCATATACAATACAGAGTTGTATTTTACAGAAAAGTGTATTCTCATATACAACATATAGAAAGTATTTTTTACTTTTAAAATTAGAACTCATTCAGCAACACTGACTTTTATACATTTTCAGTTTGCAGGTAATTATTGCTGAGGATGGCAGGAGGGTGAAGCTACTCGGCAGGAAAAGACTGACATCCATTCGTATTCTTTGTTGCTGTTGTTTTGTAATACAGTAAAACAATTCTTTTGTAAACAGTAAAGTGATGATGTATTGCTTAACAGCAGTGTTCTTAATGAAATGAATGGTTTTAATAAATTATTTCCGCTGCTTAAGTTTGTATAATTATAATGTGTAGTGTTTTAAATGCTGTGATTGGCCAACTGTGAGATACCCGGGAACGGGGCCTTACATTCCAAGAAGCTCCTTGAGTGGATCCGCAATGTTTTCATCCATGTGAACTTTGCGAATACATATCTTTCCCTTTTCAACTTCATCCCTTATGTAGTTGAATCTCTGTTCAATGTTCCTAGTCTTTTGATATGCACGGGGTTCATTGATTTGAGCAATCACACCCTCGTTATCACAAAGAATTTCTAGGGGGTCCTGAATGGAAGGGATGACCCCTAGGTCGGCAATGAATTTCTTTAACCATGCAGCTTCTTGAGGTGCTAATGAAGCGGCGATGTATTCTGACTCTGTAGTTGATAATGCAACCATATCTTGCTTAGAGCTCTTCCAACAGATTGCTCCTCCATTCAAGATGAAAATGTACCATGATTGTGATCGTGAGTTATCTCGATCAGTTTGGAAACTCGCATCCGTGTAACCCTTTACAATGAGTTCCTCCTCACCAGATCCATAGATTAAGAACATATCTTTGGTCCTCCTTAGGTACTTAAATATGTTCTTAACAGCCATCCAATGACTATTTCTAGGATTTTGTTGCTATCGGCTTGTCATGCTCAAAGCTCATGACACATCCGGTTTAGTGCATATCATTGCATACATGATGGATCCTATAGTAGACGCATACGAGATACCCTTCATTTTGTTTGGTTCATCCTTTGAGCTTGGACATTGAGTCTTACTCAATATTGTTCCTCTTTGGATAAGTACAGTACCTTTCTTAGAGTTTTCCATCTTGAAGATTTTCAAGAACTTATTAATGTATGCACTTTGATTCAAACCTATAAACCGCCTTGACCTATCTCTATAGATCTTTATTCCCAAAATATAGCCGGCTTCACCAAGATCCTTAAAGGAAAAACTGCTTCCAAGCCAGGCTTTTACACCCTCCAAGGTTGGAATGTCATTTCCAAATAGTAAGATGTCATCGACATACAATAATAGGAAAGTGATGATGCTCCCACTAGCTTTCTTATATACACATGCTTCATCAACGTTTTTGGTGAACCCAAATTGATTATCTCTTTGTCAAAATAGTGATTCCAACTTCTTGATGCTTGCTTCAATCCATAGATTGATTTTTTTAACTTGCATACTTTGCTAGGATGTGTTAGGATCAGGGATTTAAGTTTGATTAATTAGAGTAGATTGTAGCAGAATTCGAACAATGAATTAGACAATTTAGCAAGAACTCAATTAATATTCAATGGAATAGTACACGGTTATAGAGAGAGAGAATTCTGCAAAAGGAATGTTTCATTCAAATCCTTTCGTGGTGGCTGAAAGTCACACATTACAATTAGGTCAACATTCCTTATATAAGGAATGTGACGTCTGCTGATGTCACTTGATAGTGACATCTAACAGAATTATACAAAGCACTGAAACTATGCAAACTACTGAGAATGTTTTCAACAACTGATGACATCTAAGAGAATGCTAAGTACAAGAACATAAAACTACAGAACTAAAACTACTGAAACTTTAAACTACTGAAAGGTAAATTACAAGTACTGAAAAGGAAAACCATCACAACTACTGATCACTCTGGTCTTCAGTCTTTGTCTTCAGTAGAAATCTTCAGATCTTGTCTTCAGACTTTGTCTTCAGACCTTGTAATCAGCTGATGTCTTCAGCTGTTGTGATCTTCGTCAGCAGTTGTAATGTCTGTGGGACTTGGAGGTTTTTATGATCAGGCTCATTGGTTCTTTTGGTCCAACAAACTCCCCCTGAACCAATGCAGCCAAAACCTCTAAGTTTATTGATGATCCTACTTATTCTTTTGTAGAAACACCCTCTTGATCAGCTTCAGAGGTAATCATGTAAGCACAGGCCGGGAAAAGGTTTCTGATCTTTTGATTGGCTAAGTGTGGAAGGGAACTCTATCTTGGGGAAACTGGACACAGAGTCTTGTCCCAACCATGAAACCTAATTCACATTGATGAGTCTGTAAGACTCTCTTGCATAGGCCTCAAGGAGAACAACTTGTTCCTCCTTAGTGAGTTCTTCTGCTTCTCCCTCAAAGAAGAACTCAGGGCCATAATATTCAGACAGATACCTTACTGTCTTCCCATTCTTCAACTCAACAGTTGTGATCTCTCTGTATGCGAATTCATTTAGATGAGAGCCTTCTAGCAACAACTAGAGTTCACTCTTTTGAAGATCTTCAAGTCTCTTGTATAACAGCCCCTTCTTGATCATTTTGTTCTCAAGTAGAGATTGAGGGGTTGTCTTTGAGTTGTGTGCTCTCTTGAATTCTTCTATAATCTCCCAGGGTGAGACTACCATAGCCAACATAATTGCAGCATTCAATGTCTTTTCCACTTGGCCATGATATCTACTTGGTATGTTCTTCTTGTGTATTCTGGAACATACCCTAGGGTCTGGCCAAATCCTCACTCTTTCTCTTTGATGTTGGAATGTATGCCTAAGAGTATACAGCCTCAGAGCTTGTTTCTTCATTGCTTGAATGGATGAGGACTGAAGGAAGTCCTTGTCAACAATTTTGAGAAATTTCTCATCATGCTGCTTCTGCTGTTCTACTTCTTCAATCTTCACTTTCACCATTTGCATTTGCAAGTCAGGTGTGATCATCTGTGGACTTTTGGGCTTAGGTGTTTTAAGTTTGAGAACAGCAGAGATTGGCAGACTGTCTTCATTCTCATCCTCTTCTTCTTCTTCTTCTACCCTCAACACCCTTCTCCTCCTTCTGGGTGTATCACTGGGTGTGGTTTGAGATGGTTTTTGGGGTAATGGAATTGGTTTTGTGGGTTAATTTGTGGGTGGTTTGGTTTAGGGATAGAATTGGCAGATTTTAAGATGATTGCTTTGAGGGTTGTTTTTGAGTGGGAGTATGAGAAGGCTGATCTAGCAATTTAGTGGTGAGTTTGGCTTTTGAGAGCTTCGCCATCTCAGTTCTCTTCCCAGCACCTGCTTCATCCAGTGCTTCGATGATCAACCCTTTGTTGTAGCTTCCAGCAGAACAGATTTTCTTGGTTATCTCCACGATACTATCTCTGGACCACGACTCCATCCCTATGAATGATCTTCCTAGATATTTGGCAATAAAGCTGATCATAATCTCCAACCTTTCCCTATCCATCACACTGTAACTAGCCTTTCTTGCTTGAATTTCATTTATCTCCAGCCTTCTGATCTCAACATCTAAGGTGGTTGTGTCATGACCCTGTCTGAAGAGCTTATCTATTATTTTGTCCATAGATCTGCTGTGAGCTTCATCAGCTTCTTTGACTAGATCTTCTAAGGACTTTTCTCCATCAGACTTGGCTCAGCACTTCTCTTCCTTTTGTAAGTGATCAGCTGATCTTTCTGCTCTTTGTCTGTGCTCAGCTCTTGCACTGTGATCAGCTGTTTCTCTGAGATCAGTTCTTGTTCTTTCTCCAACTCTTTTTCTTTTTCTGGTTGTTCCTCATCTTCTACTCTATTCCTTTTCCTTCTTTCACTGCCTTAGACTTAGTAGTCTCCCCCTTTTTGGGTGCATTGGGATCAGGGGCTTGAAAGGCAGAAAGTGACTTGTGAACAACATCATCAAGGAGTGTTTGGAGATTTGAGGAGATCCTCTCATCAATGGCTTTATATACTATCTCAGTGATGATGGGAGTGATGAGAGGTAAGGAGCTTTCAAAGGTTGCAACCATCTTCTCAGAGGGGTTCTGTCCTTAAGAGGTGGTGCCAAAAGCAGTGGCTGGTGGCTTAGTTAAGTGTATTGGCTATGTGTTTGGTGAACCTTCAAATGAAGGTGCCATCTGTGGGTTTATTGGGGCAGATGGACATTTATCCTGAGACATTTTGGCTAGCAGTTCTTTGAGTCTGCTCACCTCAGTCTCTAGGATTGTGTTATAGGCTAAGACATCAAAGAAAAAGCCCAGGTCATCATCAGTCTTTGCTGAATCATCTGACCTCCTGATTAAATCAGGATGTACATGCCCTGAGTGTAGATCACTATATGCATGTGCCCCTTGTTCTTGGTTCTGGGGACTTCCTGCCTCTGGACTTTGTCCTTCATTGGTAGTTGCCTCTGGTGAGGTCTTATATATGTTACCAACTTCATCATGTTCATTTGCTGAATAGTAGAAGTGACAGCCTGACCAGATGTTCTAACTCCTCTTCTACACTTGGAGATTGAATTTAACCCTTGTGCTGTGGGTTATCAGCAGCATTTTGGTCCTCCCCTCAATCGTTGAGGTATTCCCAGTGTTAATAGTTTTCTGGGAGGGGGTGAGGAATGCAGCTGACTCAGCACTTTAGCAACTATAAGGGTTGGGCTTTGAGGGGCGGTTGCATTTGGAGATTGGTCAGAAGCAGATTGCACCCGGGGTGAGAGATGCTCTTCAATGGTAACCTTCTCAACTGAGATAGGTTCTAGTAATGTGGTATCCCCAATTTGGTTGCAATAGGATCCTGTGGAGAGGATACCTGTGCGGTTTCAGCTGGTTGAGTCTCTGACATGACTGGAGGGTTAGAACCAGTATGTGTTTCCTGTATTGGTGGTACAGGGGCATCCTCAGGGGACTCATCTCCCTGAGTAGCCTTTTTGGGCTTTTGGGGTTTGGGTTTGGTGGGGACTTTGGATCTGAAGGTGGAGGCTGTGGGTTCCCTCTGCTTGGGTTTGAGCAGCCAGGCAGCCCCTTTGAGAGTAGGGTCAGAGTTATGCCTGGAGTATACCTCAGCTAAGACAGCTGGAGCAGGGACTCCAAGACCAACAAGGCCTTAAGATTTTATTGATATAAAATTATGGCCATCAGAAACCTGGGATATAGTAGCCATCTGTTTGTCACAGTTTCTGAGCCAGATCCTTAAGTTCCAGAAACACTATCTCAGAAAAATTTAGAGTTTGTCGTTCAAAGATAGAGTACAATACCTGTTGCCATCTTGAGGACATCTAATCCCATGAAGATGTCTTTGAAGCAAGGCAGACATTCACCATGTGGAAGAAAGTCTTTTAGCATCATGGAAGTGCTTTTTGAGAATGGTTGTAGCACTTAGTCTCCTTCATACCCGTTGTTGATGAAATACATATCATGGTGCCTTTCGGGTATTCTATAATATAGGTGGCATCATGCAAATTTAGGGTTTTACGAATGATGTCAGGGGTGATTACCACCTGTTTCTGGTTGACCAACGACTGGAGAGTGATTTGGCTATCATTTTCACCAGTTGTTAGAGAGACGTTGGTCTAGAATTGGTTTAAGGAATCGGGGTATATGGTAGGATTCAAAAGAAAGGCGGTTTTGTATTGGGAATCCACCATAAGATCGATGACATTATCAAATTTGTTCTAAAAGGCCGATTTCGAGAGGTAGGCGACACAGTTGTGTCTGGGTTTGAGTTTCATGGTCGCCATTGTTGAGAGAGAAAAGGATAGAAAACGTCTAATGAACATTCGGCTATAAGTGCAGGTATTTATAGGTTAAGAAAAGGCTGAAAAAAAACGACTGAAAGTGTGGTGTTGTCATCAGTTGTATGAAAACAACTGAAGACTTGGTTTTAACTATCAAACATTTGAAACAACTAAAGACTTGGTTTTGGTCATCAGTAGTTATGAAACTACTGAAAACCTTGGTTTTGGCTTCAGGTGTAGGAAACAACTGAGGACTTGGTGTTAGTCATCAGTAGTTGTGAAACTACTGAAGACATGGTTTTGTCATTAGTTGTTTAAGGTGAAACAGCAGTTTGTGGAAACGATTGAAGAGAAAATTCTCATCTGTAGTTTTCATCAATTCTTAGCTTTTCAGCTGTTTTATACTATCCTCAACACTTACTCATCAGACTTTTTAGCTGTTTTCAGTTGTTACATAGGACAATACTTATCTGTTTTTACTGACATCAGTAGTTATAGCTACACAGTAGTTATAACTACATCAGTAGTTGTAACTGCATCAGTTTTTACAGAAAGTACAATACTTTTTAAGTAATTTAGTCTTCAGTAGTTATGAAACCAACTGAGAATAAAACTTATCAGTACTTATTTGTGACATGTTTACTAATGGTCATCAGTACTTGTTTACTGAGATCATCAGTAGTTGTCACTTATTCTAACTGCAGCATACCAAGCCTTAACACAAGGTTTTGGAAAGTTGAACTATCCAAAGGCTTAGTAAATATATCTGCAAGCTCATGAGCACTAGGTACAAACTTTGGATCAATCAGACCTTTTTCAAAATGATCCCTAATAAAATGGTGTCTGATCTCTATATGTTTGGTCCGAGAGTGCGGACTAGATTCTTGACAATGCACAGAGCTGAAGCACTATCCCTTAATAATGGAGTCTTAGTCTCTGTAACCATAATCCAATAGTTGGTTCTGAAGCCAGAGTACCTGATGTACAACTTGCAGCAGCAATGTACTCTGCTTCAGTAGGGATGTAGCAACATATGTTTGTTTCTTACTCTGCCAATGAAATCAAACAGTTGCCTAGGAATTGACATCCACCAGAAGTTGACTTTCTGGTTAACTTACACCCTGCATAGTCACTATCAGAAAAAGCAACTAATTTGCAAGAGTGTCCAGTGGAATACCAAAGACCTAGAGATTGTGTACCTTGCAGATATCTAAAGATCTCTTGACTGCAATCAAATGAGACTCTTTAGGAGCAGCCTGAAATCTAGCACAAACACAAGTTGCAAACATAATATCTGGTCTAGAAGCTGTTAAGTACATCAAGGACCCAATCATACATCTGTAAAGTGTTTCATCAACAGCTTTACCTTTCTGATCTACATCAAGTTGTGTGTTGTTGCACATGGGAGTAGAACAGGGCTTACATTTTGTAAATCAAACTTATTCAAAAGATTTTTTGTATTTTTGACTGATGAATGAAGGTTCCATCAGCCTTTTGTTTGATTTGCAAGCCTAGAAAGAACTGTAATTCTCCCATTGCACTCATTTCAAACTTTTGTTTCATTAAACTTGTAAAATCATCACACAACTGGGGATCAGAGGATGCAAAAAAATATCATCAACATAAATTTGAACAAGTAGCTTATGCTGATCCACTTTCTTAATAAACAAAGTTTTATCTATGGAGCCTCTAGTGAAATTATTTTGAAGAAGAAATTTGAAAGTGTTTCATACCAGGCTCTAGGAGCTTGCTTAACCCATAAAGAGCCTTATCAAGTTTATATACCCAATCAGGATGCTTATTGTCCTCAAAACCTGGTGGTTGACACACATAAACCTCTTCTTTTATTTTTCCATATAAAAAAGCACTTTTGACATCCATTTGAAAAACTTTAAGATTGTGGAATGCAGCATAGGCTAAGAACAATCTAATTGCCTCCAGTCTGGCTACAGGGGCAAAGGTTCATCATAATCAATACCTTCTTCTTTTCAAAACCCTGTACAACCAGTCTAGCCTTGTTCTTGACAATAAGCCCATTTACATCAGTTTTATTCCTAAACACCCACTTAGTCCTATTGCACACTTACCTGGGGGTAGAGGAACCAGTTCCCACACTTGCTGCTTTTGAACTGAAGTAGCTCAAGCTGCATGGCTTCAACCCATCCATTGTCTCTTAAAGAAACATGATAGTTCTTTGGCTCTAGCTGACTGATGAAGAGAGCATAGAAGCAGAGAAGTTGGACAATTGACTTCTGGTTGAGACACCAGCATTGATATCACCAATGATTTGAGACATGGGGTGATTCTTCAGCTCTTGGTACACTATAAGATCAGTGCAAGTGTTTGTAGCAGGTTCAGCAGCAACAACAGATGTTGTCCAGACTCTTGAAACCAAGTATGAGATGGCAATTCAAATGATGTAGAGGAGTCAGAAATCTTATCACATTTGTTGTGGATGGAGCTGCTGAAGCTACAGGAACATCAAGTTTAGTGGACTCAGGCAGTTGATCACTAAACTTGAAAAGGTGAGTACTGATATCATCATCTTCAGTACCACCAGGTGGAAGACTTGCTAAAGAAGATGATTTATTCACATGATCTGCAACAGCTGGAGGTTGATAAGGAACATATTGCAGTATATCCAGATCAAACACTCCACAGGTTTTGTGGAATTTTACCTTAGGAGATTCATTGAACTTCACATGCAAGGTTTCTTCAACTATCTTTGTTCTGCAGTTGAAGACTCTGTAAGCCTTGCATGTGGATGAATATCCTACAAAATACCCTGCATCCACCTTAGGATCAAATTTGTGGAGTTGATCCTTTGTGTTGAGAATGAAACAAGGACACCCAAAGCCTTGAAGAATGAAATTAGAGGAGCCAAATGATGTAGAACTTCATATGGAGTCTTCATCAACCTCTGATTTACTAAAACTCTATTCTGCACATAGCAAGCTATGTTGACAGCTTCAGCCCAAAAGGTCAATGGCAAACCAGAGTCAGCCAACATGGACCTTGCAGCTTCAATTAGGGTCCTGTTCTTTCTCTCCACTACTCCATTTTGTTCTGGAGTCCTTGGATGCTAAACTGCTCTTGATTCCCTTTGAGAGATAAAAATCATCAAGTGTATGGTTTCTGAATTCTGTTCCATCATCACTCCTTATACACTTGACTGATAGGGAATACTGCTTCTCAACATACAACACAAAGTTGATAATCGTCAGAGTAACCTCATCCTTTGAATGCAAGAAGAAAGTCCATACAAATCTGGAGTAATCATCCACAATTACCAACAGTATTTCTTCTTTGCCATGCTCATCACTCTCACAGGACCAAATAGATCCATGTGCAGTAACTGCAAGCAGGCAGTGGACTTAGGTTCTTCAATAGGAGGGAATGAGACTTTTGTGTTTTCCTTTCAAACCAGTGGTAGGTTTCATCACAGCGGAACTCCTTTATTGGTAGACCTCTCACTAAACTATTATGGATCAGCTGATTCTTGTTTTTGAGATTTACATGACCCAGCCTTCTGTGCCACAGTTTAGATTCCTGAGGAGAGGCTTTGGAGAACAGGTCAGGATGACCCTTCAAATCAATCTTCTTTGACAAATCCAGGGCATATACTCTTCCTAATCCTATTGGCCTTCAGGAGAGTATGTTCATCCAATACCTTGTCAAATAGCCTCAAAACTGTGGAAGACAGAATCCTCAGTTCTGTCTTGTGAAAAGTGCAACATGCCCTTTATCACACATCTGACTGACACTCAGTAGATTATACTTGAGATTCTCATATGGTTAACATCATCAAATCTGATTTCTCCGTTAGACACATATCCTTTCCATGATGTAACCCTTAGCATCATTTCCAAATGAAACAAATCCTTCTTTCCTTGAGAGTAGTCATTAAGAAGAGAACTGCTCCCTGTCATATGCATAGATCCTCCACTGTCTACATACCAGATGCTTCTTTGGCATGCTGAAGAACCCTGCATTCATCACAAGGAACTAGTTAGGTTTTGAGACCCAAACTTTGTAGGTTTGGGTCGGTTTTCATCAACAGACTTAACCATAACTTGTTTCTCATGATTAACAGCTGATGAAGGTGGAGATGGTGCTGAAATGGATTCCTTGGATTTGGGCTTGGAATACCTTTTCAGTGGTTTGATCACAGGTGCATCTAGTTGGTTAACTCTCCCCAACAAATGTTGAACCATCATATACAAGTTGTGTCTGATTTGTAGCTAAAGCTTTCAGCTCTTAGTGACACATCAGTACTTGTTTTTGATGAGTTCTTGTGGCCCACAATTTCCTCCTTGAAATTCACAGACTTAGTTTGATTTTTATCATGAGGAACTTATCAGTGTATTATGATAAACCCTATCCTTCTTTTTGGATTTGGGTGAAGCCTTGGGTTTATCAATTTGGGATGACTGTGGTACAAACTTGGTCTCAAACTCATTTTTCATTTCATCCATCTGCATTTTAATAAGCTTATCTCTGTTGAGTTTGGAACCCTTTTTGTACCAACATTCATCAGAAAGATGATTGAATTTACCACATATGTCACATGGCATATTCTTCATCTGGATTGATCAACTGCTGAAGTGGAAACTACTAAAGGTGTGATCTTCAGTACTTTCCTCCTTTCAGTACTTGTGTTAAGTACAAAAGGATCTGTAACAACTGAAGATTGTTCTTCAGCTGTTCTCTATTCGTCCTGAAAGACCGTATGATAGATTCCTTAGCAGTTGTTAATCCTTTTATTTCAGTTGATTTGAAATGCTTTTCAGATGTTGTAACTTGCCCTTCAGTACTTGAGGTACTTTGGGGACAACATCTGAAGTACTCAGCTTCATGTGCTTATCAGTAGTTACCCATCAGGCAATTGATTTGCTGAGGTATCAACACTGATTTCATCTTTTGATTTTGGGTATCTCTTGAGGATGATACACATGATGATGTGGTTTGGAAATTACTTTCACCTTAGGTTTTACTATGATTTTGGAGTAAAATCTGTAGGTGGTGCAATGTGATTGTAACCTATTCCAAACTTCACATTCGAAGTTGTTTGCTTGCTGAGAAGCATTTCAAATCCCTTGCAGGATGATACCAAGCGGTCACACTCAACTTAGGTAGCTGCAAGTGTTTCTTTGAGATCTCTGTGGTTCTCAAGAATGACCTCAACCTTAGCCTTTTCATCATTTAATTGCATTAAGCTTATAAATCTCATCATCTTATCTTTAAGGACAGACTCATACTCAGCTTTTCTTTTGGAAAGGGTTTGCTCAAGCTCAAGATTTTGATTTATTAAAGCTACATTTGCCTCTCTAATAGAGATAAATGCAACTATGCAAGATTCAGAACATAGCTTGGCCTTAGCCTCAGAGGATACCTGGGTTACCTGTGATGAAGATGCATTGGAGCATGAACCCTCAGTAGACTCCAAGGCCATGAGAGCAAGATTCCCAAAAGGATGTTCACCACCATGTTGACCATCACTAGCAAATAATTGCTCATTACTAGAAAGATCATCTGGTAAACTACTCCGTCAACAGCACCAGGGGTGAAGAAGCTGTGATGAGGGTGTGATTGAGATGGTTGAGGCTCAGGTAAGGCTTGAGGTTGTTGTGCAATAGGAACTTGAACTTGATTTGGCTATGGCATGTAATAGCAGGGATATGGACATGGCATTGGACCCTGAGGGACAAAATATGCAGGAGATAGAGGTTGTGAGTGATGACCAGGACTAGCAGGATGTTGCCCTCTGTTTTGTGAACTATTGCTTGGAAAAGTCATAAAGGGTGCAGAGGAGTTAGATCCAGTTGATCTACACTCTCTTGCAAGGTGCCAAAGTGGGCATTTGTGACACCTCAACTTACTCTTGTCAAAACCAACTTTGGTTTTACAAGAGAGTCCTGGAAATTTCCTACCGGTTCTCTTGTAGAATTTTGAGATCTGATATTAATCAAGGTCATTTGGCTCAGAATATCCATCTCTTCTAAGTCATCATCAGCAATACCTTTCAAATCATCCATAATGAAGCACAAATTGTCACTATTACAGCTGACTGACTATCAACACTAACAAATGCATGATCAGAACTGTTTGGAGAGGAATCTATATGCTCATCATAATGGCTTTCTGATGCAGCATATTCTGACTCATGACCAACCAAGGCAGTGTTCCCTGGTACAAGTCATCAAGAGCTTTCCTGATGATGCCAATTTCCTTTTTTGCTCTATCTCTTTCAAATGTAAGCAGTTTCCATGGAGTTGGGTGAGAGATAGGCTCTCCAGATTTGCACTGGAGCGTAGGACAATGGTAATGTGTCCCATCTCTCAGGCAGTGATCTGAGGAATCTGTTGTTCATCTGGCTATTAGTGTATTCATGTTTGACCATTTTCAGCTCAGAGATCAAACAGGAAAAACGCTCAAACTGTTGAGTCAGTGTCTCACCCTTCTATGAGAGAATGTCTCATATTGTTACCCAAGGATTTCTTGTTTTTGCTAAGACCTCATCTGTTCCACCAAATTGTTCTTTCAATGCATTCCAGAGGTCATGAGCAGTTTCATGATGCATAAGCCCAGAATAGATTTCATTCGGCAGTGCCATGGCCAGAATTCCATGGGCTTTAGCATCAATCTCAAAAAGTTTTCGATCTCATCTGAGTATTGTTCCTTCTTCTTCGAACCATTTGGTTGGTTTCTGGATTGTTCACCATAGGCTTGTGTGGACCATGTACCACAGATGTCCAACAACCTGAACTGTTAACAGACAGGTGATGGAGCATTCTTCGTTGCCATATGTTATACTCAGTCCTAACCAACATCGGAGGCTTGGTTGAGGAGCATGTATTGTGGGGGTCATTAGAAGGAGTAGTCATTCTTAGATTCAATCAAATTCAATTAAGTTTTAACCGATTTAGCGCAAAACACAACAAACTTAATATGAACCAAGAGAAATCTCAAAGCAAGTAACCAAAAGCAGCAGAAATTCAATCTCTATAACCAATTCTTGCAAATATGCTAATTCGATCAAACTTAGATATCAAAATAGCAGTTTCAATGATCAATTGTTAGATCGATCAATGATTAACCAGCTCTGATACCATTTGTTAGGATCAGGGATTTAAGTTTGATTAATTAGAGTAGATTGCAGCGGAATTCGAACAATGAGTTAGACAATTTAGCATGATATTCAATACAATTGTACACGGTTATAGAGAGAGAGAATTCTACAAAGGATATTTCATTCAAATGCTTTCGTGGTGGCTGAAAGTCACACGTTACAATTAGGTCAACATTCCTTATATAAGGAATGTGACGTCTGCTGATGTCACTTGATAGTGACATCTAACAGAATTATACAAACAACTGAAACTATGCAAACTACTGAGTTCTCAACAACTGATCACATCTCAGAGATGCTAAGTACAAGAACATAAAACTACTGAACTAAAACTACTGAAACTATAAACTACTGAAAGGTAAATTACAAGTACTGAAAAGGAAAACCATCACAACTACTGAAGTTAATAACTTCAGCTGTTGTGACAACTACTGAAGTTAATAACTTCAGCTATTGTGACAATACTGATCACTCTGGTCTTCAGTCTTTGTCTTCAGTAGAAATCTTCAGATCTTGTCTTCAGACTTTGTCTTCAGACCTTGTAATCAGCTGATGTCTTCAGCTGTTGTGATCTTCTTTAGAAGTTGTAATGTCTGTGGGACTTGGAGGTTTTTCTGATCAGGCTCATTGGTTCTTTTGGTCCAACAAGATGCTTTTGATCGACAAACCCTTAAAGCTAAACCATATAGACATCTTCCTTAAGATATCCAATTAGAAAAGCGGTTTTGTCATCCATTTGCCAAATCTCATAATCATAATAAGCAGCTATGGCAAATAATATTCTTATAGACTTTAGCATTGCAACCAGTGAGAAGTCTCATCATAGTCAACCTCTTGAGTTGAGTGAAACCTTTTGCTACAAGTCTAGCTTATAAGTATCCAAGTTTCCATGCATACTGTTTTCTTCTTGAAAGCCACTTACTTCCAACTATCTGGAGTAAGAGGTGATTCAACCAAGTCCCATACTTGGTTGTCATACATGGATGCATCTCAACGTTCATGGCTTCAAGCCATTTGTCACAATCCAAATGGAATGCATCACCAAAAGTGGCTGGTTCATTGGAATCTACCACATAGCATTCATCCACGAAAAATCCATATTTTAGGTGGATTACTAGTTCTACCAGATCTGCAAATGTTTGTGGTATGATCAACTATTTGATCACCCTCAACATCATCATGTTGAGTGCTAGTGTCAACCAAAACGTGTATCAGTTTGTGGTTCTTGATCCTCCTCAAGATCCATTATTCTATTGCTAGTTCCTTCTGTAAGGAACTTAGTTTCTAAGAACTCAGCCTTCTTAGCAACAAACTCCTTTTGTTCCAATGGATCATAGAAATAATATCCCATAGAATCTCTAGGATATCCAATGAAGATGGACTTAGTGGAACGGATTTCTAACTTTTTTGAGGTGGGAATCTTAACATAAGCCTCACAACCCCAAAATGATAGTGATGGAACCCTTTAAATATGATAGTGATGGAACCCTTCCATGACATATTTCAAAAGGTGTCGTTTCCACTTTCTGGGTTGGGGCCATATTCAAAAAGAGCCGCCGAGAGCAATGCAAACCTATAGAGCCAGTGAGCTTCTAGCCATCATAGATCTAACCATATCTAATAGAGTTCGATTTCTCCTCTCGGGCACACCATTATGTTGTGGTGTTCCAGGTAATGGTGTTCCAGGTGGAGATAGTTTTGAGACAATACCACAACTTCTAAGATGATCTCTAAAAGCATCACTTAGGTATTCACCTCCTCCATCGGTGCGGAGAATTTTTATTTTCTTGTTGAGTTGATTTTCTACTTCATTCTGGAAGATTTTGAACATTTCAAAAGCTTCATCTTGTGTCTTAACAAGCAGACATAACCATATCGACTATAGTCGTCGGTAAAGGTAATGAATTATCTTTCATTGTACCTAGTCTTTGGTTTAAAAGGACCACATACATCCAAATGTATGATTCCAAAGAAATCTTTTGCCCTTTCAGATTTGCCACTAAAAGGTGCCTTAGTCATTTTACCTTGTAAACAAGATTCACATAAATCAAATGAATCATATTCACTTGCTTTTAAAAGACCGTTCTTTGAAGTGTTTGTATGTGTTTTTTGTTTATATGACCAAGACGACAATGCCAAAGATAGGTATCACTCAAATCCAATTTTAGTTTCTTGGTGGTGGTTTGGTATAATGAGCTATCGTACAATGTGTTTTCACAAACCAATTCATCAATACCATTAATAGGAATAGCTTTAAAATAAAATATGCCATTTATAGAAACATGAATTTCATTTTCAATAAATGTTATAACATAACCATATTGTCTTAATTTGGCAACATAAATAATGTTCCTAGTCAAACTAGGAGCATACAAAACATTTTTCAAAATTGCTTCCAAACCATTTGGAAGCTTCAAGATGTAGTCCCCTCGGTCTTTAACTTGAACTTTTGCCCATTCCCCATGTAGAGGCTAACATCCCCTTTCTTGAAGTCCTTACTTCTTTTAAACCCCTGCAATAAGTTGCAAATGTGAGTTCCACATCTGGTATCCAATACCTATGTGTTAGAGGATATTAAATTAAGATCAATATGGATTATAAAAATTGTACTTGAGGTTTGCTCGACATCCCTCTTAGCTTGCAACTCTTTAAGATGGACTGGAAAATTTCTTGCCCGATGTCCAATCTCCCCACAGTTAAAGCATGGGTCATTCGAAGCAACCTTTTGCTTCTTCTCTGCTGGTTTTGGTGGTGGCGCTATTACCACTCCCTTTCCCTTTCCCCTAATGTGCCCTTTACCCATGGCAACATTTGCCTTGGGTTTAGGGTGAGGCCTCTTCTTGTTTCCACCTTCATTGATGGTTAGAACGGGTAAAACCTTTTTACCCATGGCCACCTTGGCAGTTTTGAGCATAGAGTGAAGCTCACTTATGTTTTTGTCCCACCTTTTCAGGTTATAGTTCATGACAAAGTTGTCAAACCTTTTTGACAAAGAGTTGAGGATCAAATCCGTAGCCAACTCTTTCGAGACGGGACAATTCAGCCTTTCGAGTCGGTCATGTGGCTTTTCATCTTAAGTACATAAGATGGAACAGAGTGGTGTCATCCATATGACATGCATGGAGTGCTCTAACCATTTCGAAGCGCTCTACCCTTGCTTGTTGTTGGATGTTTCCTTCAACTGGGTAATCATGTCGTATGGTCCATGATGTTCATACTCCTTTTGGAGATCCGGAGTCATGCTTGCCAACATGAGGCAAGACACTTGGACCGAGTCCACGGTGTATTTTACCTAATTATTATAGGCCTCCTCAACCTCCTCATTACGTTGATCGGGAATCGGATCGTCTAAAATATACGATCGTTTCTCTTGCTTGAGAACAATTCTCAAGTTTCGAAACCAATCAATAAAATTATTATGATTTAGACGCTCCTTTTGGAGAATGGTTCTTAGTGATAGTGAGTGAGCAGACAGGATATCATTATTTTCATTGTTGTTGGTGGCCATCTACAAAATTTAACAAAGTTCAATTTTAGTACTTTCGATATTGTTCATCTTTTAATAATTAAAGCCCTTTTAAGTATCTTACACAATTTTTAAAATTTTAGAATGCAAAGTTACATTTAAATAGCGGTTAGGTGACCTTTATCCCATGATTTAAATTAACAAGGTAGTCAACGCTTTGACAATTGCAACCCTTTGCAACTTCTAAAGTATGGGATTGACTAAATATCATATGTGTGGTCGGCCCGTTTATCCCATCAACACCTTTGTAAACCACATTGTAGGTGATCCATTAACACGGTTTGCAAATCAACTTACCCTACTTACACACACATGTGAGTTTTCCAACATAAGTGGTTAGGTAACCTTTATCCCACAAATATGGCATCCCCACCTCAAATCACAAGTTCCATCAAAATGGTTAGGTGACCTTTATCCCATTAAGAGTTTCCAAGTGACTCAAGTGTTGTGCAAAAGGATGGTGTTTAACTTGTTTATACAAGAAAGTTTAAGTTTTCATAATACTAGTTTAGAAAACTATATGTACCTTATATTTGCATGCTTTCAAATACCAGGTACCCTATGGTTCACTTTTAATAAAACCCCTTTTTATTTAAATCATTAATCCTTTTAATAACCTTTTATTAATCACTTAATGATAAAGAACCATCAATTTTCAGCTTGTTAAGTTTGTTTGAGTTTGTTATGCATATCCAAATATCAACCAACAATCATACAACAAACAACCAAACAAGCATAATCATACAAACATGAGTGCATAACCATAGCAACTAAGTTGACTACACTTGTTTGCCATCAAAAGTGTTGTCATAAGGTCTATCCTAAGGGTTAACAATGACACATCAAATGTGTCCATGAACTCCCACTTGAATCTACATCCAAATGCTTCAAGTGTCCATGTCTTTTATGTCCTTCTTTGGGTCTTCATGTTGTGCATCTTCTTTTACGAAATCATATCCTTATACAATTTTTCTAATAAAATAAATGCTTATTACATAACCAATGAATAAATAAATTACAACCCAAAATACAAACACAAATATAACAACCCTTACAAGAAGCAAAACCAACATGACAAATCACAATCAACCAAATCCAAAACACAGAAGGTCAAGGCTATGTTATGCACCAAAATATGTATCATATACAACATCTAACAACAACAATGAACCCCTTTTATAACCTTAAAGTTCTGGCCAACATGAACCCAAACTTTAGGGTTTTGTCCAACAACAGAATCAACCATTTGATATTAATCTTTCAAGGTTATACTAAAGCATGTAAGATAAAACCTTGAATCATAAGGGATTCAATCATCCATAACAAAACAACCCCTAATGGGTTGAAAAAGTCCATGAAAACTAACTTTTAAAGAACTTTTGAAGCACTTATTCCACATAACCGGCTCTAGATGCCATTGTTGGGTTTTGTAACATATTCACAAAGTTAGTTTAACCATTTAAACTATAAAACACAGCGGATATAAGGGTTCAAAGGTGTTAAGAATCTGAAAACATGAACCATTTTAATCCAAAACAAAACCCAAGAACAAGGATCATATAGTATGTGAAATGAAGTGCTATCAAAACGAAAAGAACAACCAAAGGGGTGTTCTTGAAACTCCCTTTCAAAAACAAGATGATGAAGTATGGATGAGATGAAGATGATGTTGCTCTTGAATGTCCATCCTCTAAGAGAGAAAGCCTCAAGTTTGTATACCCACAAGCCTTAGCAAACACCTAACTTGTTAGGTAGTGCAATACCAAAAGCCTCTTACTTTGCTCTTTCACAATCCGAAATTTTCAGCTTTGTTATGCCTTGAATCCGAATTTTCAACTTTGTTAGAGAGTTTTCAGCTTGTTAGGATGTTCCCCCCATTTTAAATTTTAAAAAAAACTTACACTCTTAACCCATAAGTTTATAAAATTAAAACCTCTTTTAATTTTATTACATTAACACACTTTTATTTGATATTATTTAACTAACTTAAATAATGAAACTAATAATTTCTCATGAACAAATTATCCATATACTATTGTTCTATTGAAAAAGTAACGTTTTAGAAAACCCAATTTCTAATTGGTGTCAATATTTATTTTTATGATCTCATCAACAAATAAATATTTATGGTGTTGTTTAGCTTGTTATGGGTATGACCCGACTTGGATCATAACGTACTAACCACATCAATCTTATATGCGTCTCGGGCAAACAAGTTCCAGCTAGGATCCCTTGCTTATAGTTCCCTCGTGAGTCGCTCATTGTCAAATCGGAATTCCCGTACAGGAGTAGGGTTTGGTCTTCTCCTTCGCCATAGAGTTAAGGATAGAAAGAGGGTGCTGGGAAAGCAGAACCAGAAACAACTTTATCTAAAGGAGCATCTTCAACTGGCATATCCAGTAGTGTCGTGTTAGGGGCTTCTTCCTCCGCCTTTAGTGCGACTCCCTAACCTTCTTTTCCGGATTCAACTGGAGCTCGAGACCTTCTTTTCCCATCAAAAGGTATAGATGAGGAATCTATCGAGTGTGCCACTAGTGGTCAATATCCATCAACTAGAAAATCGATCTTTATAGGTGGGACACCAAAAAGCGAAACCTGACCAGAAAACGAATGTAAAAATAAGTTCATTTCTCCAGTTGAGGCTTACAGAAACAGTAAGGAGATAAATCCCTCGCCTAGCCTTAGAAGATACCCGGCACAGTGTCAGCTACAGAAGCCGAGCCGAGTGATTGAATCTTAAAGCCTCTTCTATATGGTATTTCTTCTTCCTCTTTTACTGACGATGGGATTGGCTGTTATCAAAGATAAAAGAAAGTGCGAGTCGAAGAATCCCCTTTATTTATAGGATTCTGATCGATAACCTGTCTCTCATTACCATACAAAATTTCCTGATGTTGAATGAGGAGTGGAAAATGATGCCAATAAAGAATAGATAGAGGGCAAAGTAACTTAAATCAATAGATTGGATTTCCTCTTCTCTTATTGTTGTCATGGGAATGGGATCTTTAAAAGAAAATACAGATGTTACATTCTATTGTATGAATGAATCAATCAAGAAATAAAACAAGTTCGAATCTATGCTGGTACGGGCGGACCCAGAAAGAAGAGAGGAGGGTTCACCACCAGTCAAGAAAGGAAAAAGTTGGTTCAGCATGGCAAGCGCAACCTCTCGCCTAGATCGAGATCCTTGGATAGAAGATCTCAATGCGACCTCTTCGTTATCATATCAAAGCTGCTTTCCACTCTTTTCCCGGGATACTATTAGCTTACTCTTCTTTTCCTTCGGCGAGGATACCTTAGTTACAATCGTTTGAGGAAAGTCGGCATTCTTAGTTGAAAGGAAAGGACTTCTACCATGAACGGACTCTTTGCCTTGGGGAAAGAACTTCCTTGGCTTACTAATGACCACTTCGAGAAGAACCTATTTGAAGTCTAATGCCACATCTGACTCAACAGCTCCTTCTTCCTCTGAGAACTCTACTTTGATTCCTGCCTCCACTACTGGTGTGTCTTCTGCCGTTCCCAGTGCTTCCCTAGTGGCATCTTCACTCATGACAGACTCAAGCATCGAGTCTTCATCGCTGTCACAGGCTACGGCTTTGCAGTCCTACACCACTGCATCTGGTTCGTTGTCCTTTGTGAACCCGAAACCATTGTTGCCCTCTTATCGGGTTCATGGACCGACTGCAGGACCCTCGGCATCTATTCCACAGCCCTCCAGTCATGTTTTCATGCCTTCCCCACAGGTATATACCACGGTTCCCTCTGCTGCCTTCTCACCGTTATACACCATGTCTTCCAATGCATCTCCTCAATCTTTCCCTTCCACCTACCAGAACCCATCATCCTTCTCACCTGCGCCCCTTCTTGCTGCACCCATCTCGTATCCATAAAGCTAGACTGACGCAACTATCTTCTCTGGAAATCGCAGTTTGAACCTATACTCATCAGTAATGATTTAATGGGCTATGTGTAGGGGACCTTCCCATGTTCCCCTCAATTCATCAGTGATGCCGAAGGAAGGGCTCATCTCAACCCCGCTTATAGTGCTTGGGTGAGAACGGATCAAAGTGTTCGCTCTTGGTTGAATGCGACACTCTCAGTGGACATGTTGACGGAAGTCTACAATAGAATATGAAAACAAAAACATGGATGTTTGGATGGCTTTAGAGCAAATCTTTTTTTATCAGTCCACGGCTAAAGAAATGAAATTGAAGTTCGATATTCAGAATAACAGGAAAGGTAACAAGCCTATGGATGCCTATTTACGGGAACTGAAGTCTATGGTTGATGCGACATGGCACTCTTCATTTGAAACTAATGAATGTCGGGTCGGGGCTCTGTGCCTTGTTATCAAAAAGGGGGTTGGGTAAAGAAAACTCCCTCTTTGGACGAGCACGGGCTTAGTCAAGTAGAATTGGGTTGCGCTGCTGGATGCTCCGATCGAAAAGAAATCAGTGGGGCCATGCCGGTACGACTGAATATGTGTTAGAAAGGTCAATCCCTCCCCTACAACACAAAAAAAGTGTGCCAAACTTTTAACAGCCTGCCCGCTTCCATAGAACAATATCTTGGCAATGTAGACCTAAGTGAAGTGGTCATATTGGATCCTTGGGAACCATCACAAGTACGGCCGACATCTATTTATTTAAACGAGAATGCCGTGTCGTCCAGCGGAGCCTAGAAGAAGATGACTCGCGCAGACAGCTGACTCCTTTTCAATAGAAAAGAATAGCCAAACCAACCCAGCTGGCTGGTCAATCTCAGAAAGAAGATAGGCCGGCAAACCGGAGACGTACGACCACGGTCCCGACCTTACCAGCACCGGGGGTGTACTAATCAATGAACCCCCGAAACCTACTTTATTTTCTGACAAAATCAACCAAGCCTAACCGGTCACGACATGTTGTTGATACTAATTAATTTAGAGGGACTTTCAATTAATGAATCCATCCATAAACCTAGACCCCCATAACCTTCATACCAAAGTGTCATGACAACATCCAAAGGTCACCCTTGGATTCTTAGGGGGCAAGGAAGAGGCTGTTATGTTAATTGTAGTGTGCATTGCCTTTTTTAACACTTCGAAAATCTTTTTGCATTGCATTTCTTATAATGTCCTGGTCGAGAGAGCATGATACATCAGTGTAATAGATTGATCCCTTTGGATCTTGGTCCATGATGGCCTTTTTATTAATAGAACTGGAAGAGGAGGAAAAGAAACAGCTTATGATAACCATCTATTTGAGTCGATCATTTCGTAAATCTAATTGAAGTTTTATTATTTTTATAATTATTTTTTAGCTTGACAGATTCATCCAATTGACCCAAACGAGGACCACAAGCTCAGGCTCAACAAAAGATAAAGTTTCAGCATTAATAAAATGGGGTTAGCTGTGAAAGAAATAGCCCGGCATTCATTTTTGAATATTCATAGTTGAGTTTACTAAAGGACTAGCTCATCGTAGTGATTAGAGGACACCTCTGGTCGTTCACCTCCAATGTGACACGTTCCCTCCCGGTTTGATCAACGGGATCAGTCGGCTAGAGAGCGGGGCTATTCTTCATCCGAGGAGAGAAAGTAGTCTCTTGTACCGACCGAACCCTCAGTTTGGAAGTATTTGTCAACATGTTACGAAGCTCTAGTCTGGTGGTCAACTTGATGCGGGAGAGGCATGAGTGCAGTTCGATATTGTGGTGTAGCCCTTTGTAGTGAGTAGGGCCTCTTTCTCGTTGATCAGTTCGTCTCCGCTCCACTGAAAGGTCTCTATTCCTACGGCAGTTTTGTCAATGAACCCGTGGATAAGCAGGCCTTTCTTGCAGACCGATCTTCTGCCGAGTTCCTTCCTTCGTAGTAAAATCTGATGCTACGCTTTGGCGATGTTACCTACCAAATAAAAGGCCTGCTAGGTGATTGAAATTGCTCAGGTCAACGAGGACTCACTCACATACTCCTTATCAATACTTTTTCTATCTATTGAATTAAAAAGGCGACCCACCGCATCGGGCTATAAGATAAGATACAGTGTAATACTTGACCGGTAAGAAAGAGCTTCCGTAAGAACTGGAAGACTCTTGTATGTACGGTAACCCTATTTTCCGCTACTGGTGGACTGTTGCACATAAAGGCCGACAGAAGCAACCTTTCTTAGCGCGCTTTTCAAGCACTTAGCTTCTGCTGGAAAAAGGCGGCAAAGCCATAAAGTAAGTGAAGTTGCAAGCATAAGCCAAGAAGGTATGGACGAAGTGACGGGCCCTTTTAGAGATAGGGGCAGATTTCTTGTGGTAGTCATTGTGAACATCTCTCCTCTTCTCTTAGCATGCACAGTTTCCTTACGCCTTAGGCACATCTATCTTTCTTAGAATCATGCTAGCCTAATAATTGAATATGAAGGTTGGTTGAAGATAATGCTAGCCTAAAATTCAGTCTTTTAGTAAGCGTATATAAGCAGTGTTTAGTTGTGTTAAGCAATACTTTAGTTTAGTGGTCGCACCGGTACGATGAAGGTTGGTTGAAGATAATGTTACGTGGCGTTCAGAAAGGCTCCCGGTGCGTCTTCCTTCAGGCGGCTTGTCATCAAAGAATGTTAGCCAATCAGAAGAACTATAGTCTCGAAGCTCGAGTTGGTCAAGCGAACTAATTCATTTCATTCTTCGCCTAGTTTTAGCACCCGCACAGTACAAGGAAATAAGCATTCCATTTCCGACAAAACTAAGCGTCTTGCCGTTGGGTAAGGCAATAGGAGGGGGTTTGGAAACCCAAAACAAGTCTAGGCTTAAGAACGATGATGCTAATTCAGTTGTTGAAGAAAATGTCCCGATGAACCTTTGGAGCATCCTGGGCAAGATCTATGGCTTGAGCTGGGGCTAAGCGAACTACCTATTCTATATATTCTATAGAAGTGAATATGAGAGAAAAAGCTTTTCTTTCACATAGAGGGAGGCTGACCTTCTCTCTTCCCAATTCTCCTAATGAGACCTCTTTCACTCACTTAGTGGACGACCCAGAGGACTTTAATCAAGCCCCCTTTTGCCTCATCACGATCTCCTGTGAAGTAGCGGCTCCCTCCTATTACTATTTCTAGGGTGGAGGCAAAGCTATGGCACCAGAAAGTCGAAGAGATTCCAGGATGTGTCATCGCTTTGAGCATGACAAGCCGATACAAACAAAATCCTGGAAATTGTCATTGGATGGGTGTTAAGAACATACTTAAGTACCTAAGGAGGATGAAAGATATGTTCTTAATCTATGGATCTGGTGAGGAGGAACTCGTTGTAAAGGTTACACGGATGCGAGTTTCCAAACTGATCGGGATGATTCACGATCACAATCGGGGTACATTTTCATCTTGAATAGAGGAACAATCTCTTGGAAGAGCTCTAAGCAAGATGTAGTGGTATTATCAACTACAGAATCGGAATACATCACCATTTCATTAGCAGCTCCAAAAGCTGCATCGAGAAATTCATTAGCGATCTAGGGGGGTCCCTTCCATTCATGACCCCCTAGAAATTCTTTGTGATAATCAGGGTGCGATTGCTCAAATCAAGGAACCCTGTGCACATCAAAAGACTAGGCAATGAACGACTATCAACTACATAAGGGATGAAGTTGAAAGGGAAAGATATGTATTCGCAAAGTTCACACAAATAAAAACATTACGATCCACTCACAAAGCTTCTTGAAAGGCAAAGCATGAAAGTCATACTGCGCCATGGGACTTCAATATTCTAGTGACTGGATTTGATCTTTAATTTTGTATTTAGTTATTGTAACCCTTTATACCTTGAATTATTATTTGGGTTATAATGATTCAAACTAATATTCCTTTTGCATGTTTAAAATCCATGAGTAAATCATTGCTCAAAACGGCCGTAGTCATTCATACATGTGGGAACAAGTATGAAGGTCAAATACTATTATGAACTTGGATTATCAAAATTCATATGGATTAATATAGAGCAAAGGGTGCTACACAAAAAAAAAGGATCATAGATCTTTGATAAGGATACAAATCTAATACCTGAAAAAACCTGCATCTCAACTATACTACATTGAATCTTCCTAATTGATATAGTAAATTTGAGTAAAGGTGAACATCATTGGTATCCTCTGACCATAGCTAACATATTGGGGTCTTGATATTCCGAATATTATACTTTGACATTAGTTCTTCACTGTTCTGAAACTGTAGAACATAAGTTTTTGAGTTCAGGTATAATACAAGTAGTTGTGAGAGACGTATGTAGTCAAGAGGGATTTGTGTTGGTTTGTTGGACAATAAACATAGTAGTTTAACCATTTACAACAAGAAAAACACAACGAAACAAAGCTAAATAAATATATTGTATGTTGGACCAAAAGAACCAATGAGCCAAGATCAGAAAACCTCTAAGTCCCACATGGTATCACAACAACTGCTGAAAGCCTCATCAGTAGTTTGACAAGTGCTGAAGACTTCAACAGCTGAAGATCAAGTGCTGAAGACCTCAACAGCTGAAGAACCAAAGTGCTGAAGTACAACAGCTGAAGAACACAAGTGCTGAAGCTGAAAGACCAAAGTACTGAAGTACAACAGCTGAAGAGTTTACAAGTGCTGAAGATCAACAACTGATGTACAAGGTCTGAAGACAAAGACTGAAGCATCAGCTGATGATATCTACTGTCATCAGCTGATGAAACACCTGAAGGTCAAAGTCTGAAGATCAAGTACTGAAGCCTCAGTAGTTTGTCACAACTGCTGAAGAGTACTTCTTCAGTAGTTGTGATATCAGTAGTTTTATATTTTTATTTTCAGTAGTTTTGTAAAACGACTGAAGAGCTTGTTCTTCAGTCGTTGTAGTTTCAGTAGTTTTATATTTTGTACTTACATGCTGATATGTTCTCAGTAGTTGTGAACATTTCAGTAGTTTGTTAAGAATAGTTATTTTTGTATTAGATCTGCCAGTTGTCACTTTCCGTGATAACAGCAGTGATTGTTGCACTCTATATAAGGAGTGACAACTTATTGTAAGACAATGAAGAGATGAATGAATTATAACGAATGATTTGATTAGAAATATTCTTCATCTATAAACATTCCTTGAAATCAGAAATATATATTCTCTCCCTATAACCGTATGCGCTTTTAATGCTTACAAGTATCGATTGCTTGCTACAATTTGTCTAATTCTTGTTTGTATTCCGCTGCTTTGTATTCCTAATACATCAAACTTGTGATCGCTGATCCTGTCAAATGGTATCAGAGCAGGTTAATCATTGATCGATCTAATAATTGATCATTGAAACTGCTATTCAAGATCTAAGTTTGATTGAATTAGCTTTTGTTTTTGCAAGAAACGGTTATAGAGATTGAATTTTCTGTATTTCTGCTCATTCATCCTGAGATCTTTTCTTGGTTCTCATTGAGTTTGTTGTGGTCTGTCTAAAACTTTTAAAAGCTTGAACTAAATTGTTTTTGAACTGAAAATGACTACTCCTTCCAATGATCCTCACAATACTGGTTCCTCAACCAAGCCACCTATGCTGGTTAGGAATGAGTATAACATATGGCAAAGACGTATGCTCCATCACCTGTCTGTTAACAGCGCAGGGTGTTGGACATCAGTGGTACATGGTCCACACAAGCCTATGGTGAATAACCCGGAAACCAATCAAATGGTTCCGAAGAGGAGGGAGCAATACTCAGATGAGGATAAGAAGTTGCTTGAAATTGATGCAAAAGCCCATGGAATTCTGGCCATGGCACTGCCCAATGAAATCTATTCTGGGCTAATGCATCATGAAACTGCCCATGACCTCTGGAATGCCTTGAAAGAACAATTTGGAGGAACAGATGAGGTCTTGGCAAATAATAGAGAAATTCTTGCCCAACAATATGAGACATTCTCTCATAGAAAGGGTGAGACACTGACTCAACAATATGAGCGGTTCTCTTGTTTGATCTCTGAACTAAAAATGGTCAAACTTGAATACACCAATATTCAGATGAATAACAGATTTCTCAGATCACTGCCTGAGAGATGGGACACATATACTATTGTCCTACGCTCCAGTGCAAGTTTGGACAAACTATCTCTCACCCAACTCCATGGGAAACTGCTCACTTTTGAGAGAGAGATAGAACAGAAGAGAAAGCTGTCTTCATCTGGAAAGCTCACTGAAGACTTTGTACAAGGCAACACTGCCTTGGTGGGTCATGAGTCAGAATATGCTTCATCTGAATGCCAGTATGATGAGCATATTAATTCTCTTCAAGCACTTCTGATTCTGCATTTGTGAGTATTGATGGTCAGTTTACTGGGTGTAATAATGACAATCTATGTTTCATTATGGATGATCTCAAGGGGATTGCTGATGATGACTTAGAAGAGATGGATATTTTGAGCCAAATGGCCTTGATAAATATCAGATCTCAGAAGTTCTATAAAAGAACTGGAAGAAAATTCCCAGGACTCTCTGGCAAAACCAAAGTTGGTTTTGACAAGAGCAAGTTGAGGTGTCACAAATGCCAAAGGCTTGGACACTTTGCAAGAGAGTGTAGATCAACTGGATCTAACTCCACTGCACCCTTTGTGACTTTTCCTGGCAATAGTCAACAACACAGAGGGCAACATCCTGTCACCTCTATCATCATCCTCAACAACAATCTCCGGCATATTTTGTTCCTCAGGGTCAAATGCCATATCCGTACCCTTGTTATTACATGCCACAGTCAAATCAAGTTCAAGTTCCTATGACACCACAACCTCATGCACTACCAGAACCTCAGCCTTCCAATCTCATCAACAACCTCAATCTCAACAACACAGCTTCTTCACCCCAGAGTTGTTGACTGGAGCAGTTTACCAGATGACTTGTCTGGTCATGATCAACTGTTCTCAGGTGCTGGTCAACATGGTGGTGACAGTCCCTTTGGGAATCTAGCTCTTATGGCTTTGGAGTCTGCTGATACTTCATTCCAATGCCTCTACACCTCAGGTATCACAGGTATCCTCTGAGGCAAAAGCCAAATTATGTTCTGAACCATGCATAGCAGCATTTGCTTCCATTAGAGAAGCAAATGTAGCTCTAATTAATAAGAACATTGAGCTAGAACAAATAATTTCCAAAAACAAAGCTGAGTTTGAGTTTGTGCTCAAAGATAAAAATGATGAGATTTATAAACTGAATTGCCAAATAATTGATGATAAGGCTAGAGAAGAAGTACTTCTAGAGAAGTACAAAGATCTCAAAGAAACCCTTGCAGTTACCCAGTCGAGTGTGATAGATGGGTACAATCATGCAAAGGTTTTGAAATGCTTCTTAGTAAGCAATCTGCTTCAAATGTGAAGTTTGGAATTGGTTACAATCACACTGCTCCACCTACAGATTTTACCCCAAGAGCAGAGGTAGAATCTGATGGTGAGAGTGATAACCAATCCATCACATCATGTGATCTACCTTCTGATACAGCACAATCAGAAGTAGCAGTCAGCATCAAGCCCTCTTTGAACCTATCAGCTGATGTTGATGGTTCAAATGCTGACATTCACATGATTAATGAGTTGATCAACTCAGGAGTTAATCCTGAAGGTCCTGAAAGGACTAGAGAGCAGGATTTAACACCTGAAGTTCAAACTTCAACTGCTGTCAGTACTGAAGAGAAGAAAACTGGCAGTAGAAAGAGTTTGAAGACTACTAAAGAGGTAGTCAAGAAAGCAACCAATGCTTCCAAAGCATTGAAGAACAAGTCTTTCTTGCTTCACCCTCTTTAGTTGATGATCAACCTAAGATGAAGAAGAAACCATGTGAAGTATGTGGTTTGTTCATCTTACAGATGATTGTGGTACAAAAGAGGTTCCAAACTCAAACAAAAGAAGAAATTAATGAGAAAATGGTAAAAATGAAAACTGAGTTTGAGACCACATTTGTATCAGCAACATCAAATCCTGTAACCCTTAAGTCCTTAAAGAAATCCAAAAAGGAAGGGGTTAAACAGGTGACAGCTGAGGTGCTCAGAAGAAGAAGGTGCAACATAGGAACTTATCAAACTCCACTAGCAATGTGTCTGATGAGCTGAAAGCTTTATCACAAAATCAGACACAGCTGGTGATGATGGTACAACATCTGTTGGGTAGAGTTAACCAACTAGATTCTCCTATGTTGAAACCACAGAAAAGGAGGTCCAAGCCAAAGGACTCCTCTTCTACACCATCTTCTTCCTCTCAGGCTGTTGTTTCAAATAAACCTGTTAGTTTACCATCTATTGATGAGACCAGGCCCAAAACCAAAAAGGTTTGGGTCTCTAAAACTAACTGATTGTTTATTATGCAGGGTTCTTCAACATGCCAAAGTAGCATCTGGTATGTAGACAGTGGGGGATCTATGCACATGACTGGGAACAGCTCTCTTCTTCATGACTACTCTCAAGGAA
Source organism: Flaveria trinervia (assembly GCA_025506515.1). Taxonomy (NCBI): domain Eukaryota; kingdom Viridiplantae; phylum Streptophyta; class Magnoliopsida; order Asterales; family Asteraceae; genus Flaveria; species Flaveria trinervia. The sequence goes on from JACCIX010000158.1 coordinate 45,949, forward strand.
AGAAGGGATTTGTCTCTTTTGGCAATGATGCTAGGGTTACATCATCGGTAAGGGCTTTGTCTCCAATGGAGAAATCAAATTTGATGATGTTAATCATGTGGAAAATCTCAAGTACAATCTCTTGAGTGTCAGTCAAATGTGTGATAAAGGCCATGTTGCCCTTTTCACCAGTCAAAACTGTAGGATTCTGTCATCCAAAGTTTTGCACTTGATTGACAAGGTGTTGGATGATCACACTCTCCTGAAAGCCAACAGGACAGGAAGAGTGTATGCCTTAGATCTCTCTAAGAAGATAGATCTCAAAGGCAATCCTTGCCTATTTTCCAAAGCCTCTTCTCAAGAATCTAAACTGTGGCACAGGAGGCTTGGTCATGTTAATCTCAAAAACATGAATCAGCTTAGCCACAATAGTTTAGTCAGAGGCTTACCAATAAAGGAGTTCCACTGTGATGAAACCTGCACTGCTTGTTTAAAAGGAAAACAGCACAAAGTCTCATTCCCTCCTATTGAAGTGTCCAAGTCCACTGCCTGCTTGCAATTACTGCATATGGATCTATTTGGTCCTGTGAGAGTAATGAGCATGGCAAAGAAGAAATACTGTCTGGTAATTGTGGATGATTACTCCAGATTTGTATGGACTTTCTTTCTACATTCAAAGGATGAGGCTGCTCAGAAGATTATTCACTTTGTGCTGTACATTGAGAAGCAGTATTCCCTTCCAGTCAAGTGTATTAGGAGTGATAATGGAACTGAGTTCAGAAATCATACACTTGATGACTTCTATCTTTCAAAGGGAATCAAAAGGCAGTTCAGCATTCCAAGGACTCCAGAACAAAATGGAGTAGTGGAGAGAAAGAACAGGACCCTCATTGAAGCTGCAAGGTCCATGCTGGCTGACTCAGGTTTGCCACTGACCTTTTGGGCTGAAGCTGTCAACACAGCTTGTTATGTGCAAAATAGAGTTTTAGTAAATCAGAGGTTGATGAAGACTCCATATGAAGTTCTCCATCATTTGGCTCCTCTGATTTCATTTTTCAAAGCATTTGGGTGTCCCTGTTTCATTCTCAACACAAAGGATCAACTCCATAAATTTGATCCTAAGGTGGATGCAGGGTACTTTGTTGGTTATTCATCTACTTGCAAGGCATACAGAGTCTTCAACTGCAGAACAAAGATGGTTGAAGAAACTCTACATGTTAATTTAATGAATCTCCAAAGGACAAGATTCCACAAAGTCCTGTGGAGTTATTTGATTTGGACATACTGCAATATGTTCCTTATCAAACTCCTGCTGTTGCTCCTGTCAACAGTTCACCACCTGGTGGTACTGCTGATGATGATGATGATTGCAGTACTCACCTCTTCAGGTTTAGTGATCAGCTGCCTGACTCAGCTAGACCTGATGTTCCTGTAGCTCCAGTAGCACCATCCACAACAAATGCTGATGAGATTTCTTCGAATTCAACTTCCTTTGAATTACCATCCACTGATTGGTTTCAAGGAAATGATTCACCATCACCATCTGTTGCTGCTGAACCGGCTACAAACACTTGCACAGATCTCATTGTGTATCAAGATCTGAAGAATCACCCTATGTCTCAAATCATTGGTGATATCACTGCTGGAGTATCAACAAGAAGTCAATTGTCAAATTTCTGCTTCTATGCTCTCTTCATCAGTCAGCAAGAGCCAAAGAATTATCACATTGCTTTAAAGGACAATGGATGGGTTGATGCCATGCAGCTTGAGCTTCTTCAGTTCAAGAAACAGCAAGTGTGGGAACTGGTTCCTCTACCTCCAGGTAAGTGTGCAATAGGCACTAAATGGGTGTTTAGGAACAAAACTGATGAAAATGGGCTTATTGTTAAGAACAAGGCCAGACTGGTTGTTCAGGGGTTTGCACAAGAAGAAGGTATTGATTATGATGAAACCTTTGCCCCTGTAGCCAGACTGGAAGCAATTCGATTGTTTTTAGCTTATGCTGCTTATCAAAACCTTAAAGTTTTTCAAATGGATGTCAAAAGTGCATTTTTGTATGGAAAAATTAAAGAAGAGGTTTATGTATGTCAACCTCCAGGCTTTGAGGACATAAACATCCTAATTGGGTGTATAAGCTTGATAAAGCTCTTTATGGGTTAAAACAAGCTCCCAGAGCCTGGTATGAGACATTATCAAACTTTCTTCTGGAAAACAATTTCACTAGAGGCTCCATAGATAAGACTTTATTCATTAGAAAGCTGGGCAGCATAATCTACTTGTTCAAATTTATGTAGATGATATCATTTTTGCATCCTCTGATCCAAAGTTGTGTGATGCCTTTACAAAGTTGATGCAACAGAAGTTGAAATGAGTGCCATGGGAGAATTACAGTTCTTTCTGGGGTTGCAAATCAAACAAAAGGCTGATGGAATTTTTATTCATCAGTCCAAATATACAAAGATCTTTTGCAAAAGTTTGATTTACAAAACTGTAAGCCTTGTTCTACTCCCATGAGCAGCACCACACAACTGGACACAGATCAGAAAGGTAAAGTGGTTGATGAAACACTTTACAGATGTATGATTGGGTCCTTGATGTATTTAACAGCTTCTAGACCAGATATTATGTTTGCTACATGTGTTTGTGCTAGATTTCAGGCTGCACCTAAAGAGTCTCATCTGATTGCAGTCAAGAGGATCTTTAGATATCTGCAAGGCACTCCATCTCTAGGTTTATGGTATTCTACCGGACATTCTGGTAAATTAGTTGCTTTTTCTGACAGTGACTATGCAGGGTGTAAGTTGACCAGGAAATCAACTTCTGGTGGATGTCAATTCCTAGGCAACTGCTTGATTTCTTGGCAGAGCAAGAACAGACCTCAGTTGCTACATCCACTGCTGAAGCAGAGTACATTGCTGCTGCAAGTTGTACATCTCAGGTACTCTGGCTTCAAAACCAACTTTTGGATTATGGCATTACAGAGACTAAGACTCCATTGTTAATGGATAGTGCTTCAGCTCTTTGCATTGTCAAAAATCCAGTCCAGCACTCTAGGACCAAACATATAGAGATCAGACATCATTTTATAAGGGATTGTTTTGAAAAAGGTCTGATTGATCCTAAGTTTGTGCCTAGTGCTGATGAGCTTGCAGACATTTTTACTAAGCCTTTGGATAGTTCAACTTTCCAAAACCTGGTGTTAAGGCTTGGTATGCTGCAGCTAGAATAAGTGACAACTACTGATGATCTTAGTAATTCATACTGATGATCATGAGTACCTATGTCACATATAAGTACTGATGAGCTCTTTTAACCTCAGTAGTTTTTATAACTACTGAAGGCTAAATGTCTCACAAGTACTGAAGTACTTCATCTGTTCTAAACTACTGATGTAGTTACAACTACTGATGCAGTTACAACTACTGCAATCAGTAAAAACAGATAAGTACTGATGTCCTATGAAACAACTGAAATCAGCCAAAAAGACTGATGAATGTGTTGAGGACAGTTTGAAACAGCTGAAAAGCTAAGAATTGACGAAAACAGCTGAAGAGAACTTTCTCTTCAGTCGTTTGTACAACTGCTGTTTCATTTTAAACAACTGAAGCAAAACCACGTCTTCAGTAGTTTTATAACTACTGATGACTAATACCAAGTCTTCAGTTGTTTACAACAGCTGATGACAAAACCACTGTCTTCAGTAGTTTCATAACTACTGATGACAAACACCAAGTCCTCAGTTGTTTCAATCATCTGAAGTCAAAACCACGGTCTTCAGTAGTTTTCTAAACTACTGATGCCTAACCCACGACTTCAGCTGTTTCAACGTCTGAAAGGATAATACCATGTCAACGGTCGTTTAAAACTACTGATGACTAACACCACATCCTTCAGTCGTTTCCTTACCCGTACCCTATATATATCCCTAACCTTAGCTCTCATGCTTCATCTTCTTCAAACCTAACGTTCCTCTCCAAAACTTCCCTCTTCTCAATGGCGTCTATGCAAATTAAACCGCGACACAACTGTGTTGCCTACCTCACTAAATCGCCCATCTGGACTAAGTTCGATACTGCTATCGATCTTATGGTTCAGTCCCAATACAACACGGCATTTCTTCTGAATCCCATTTTACATGCCGAATCCTTGCACCAATTTTGGATGAACGTTACTGTTACCACTGGGGAAACAACACACCATCCCTCCGGTCGGTCGTCAACAACAAAGAAGTAGTCATCACTCCTGCAATAATCCGCCAATTCTTCAACTGAATGATGCTACTTCTCCTGCTGGATATCCGAAGGGCACCATAGATCTATCCTTTGCTCAACATGGATATCAAGGCGATCTCAGTGCCTCCACTATCATGAAGAACACTTTAATGACGCTGAGCGCCTGATCTTTCACATGGTGAATGTATGTTTGGCCCCTAAGACGTCGTCTTGGGATCAAATGTCCACCAATGGCAGCAGGTAATGTATTCTATTCTTGAGCAACAACCACTAATTTTTCTGAATAATATTTTTAGAGCTCAAGGATATGGCTCAAAAACTAACTGCCAACCGTTGGATACTATATCCACGGTTCATAATGGCCATTATTACAGACCAGCTTAATGCTGAGGGACTTGTTGGCTTGGGAGTCCCTGCTACGGCTGTTCTGCCGGAAGTATACTCCCGGCACAACTCTGACCGGACACTCAAAATGGCTGCCAAGCTGCGAAAACCCACGCAGCTGGAACCCAGCCACCACCTCCAAATCCAAAGTCCCCACCAAACCCACCAAAAAGAAACCCAAAACGGCTACTCAGGGAATTGAGTCCCCTGAGGATGCCCCTGCAACACAAACGCAGGATATATCCACTAGTCCAAACCCCCTAGTGGATACAATGACTCCTCCAGCCACAGCCGCTCAGGCTTCCTCTCAACAGGAGCCTGCAGCAACCACACAAGGGGTACCTACTTATCTGGGATCTTCCTCACTTGAGGAGATTGCCATTGAAGAGCACCAACCTCCCCAGGTGCACACTGCTTCTATCCCTCACCCCCAAACAACCGCCCCTCACAGCCCAACTTTAATAGTTGCACAAGTGCTGACTCAATTGCACTCCTCACCCCCCCCTCCCCAGAAACCACTTACTACTGGGAATACCTCTACAATTGAGGGGGAGGAACACAGTGCACTTGAGAACCCACAGCACAGGGGTTTCCCACTTCTATCTCCTGGTGTAGACAAGGAGCTTAGAATATCTAGTGAGGCTGCCACCTCCTCTGACTCAGCACATGACCAGAGTGAGGCTGGTAACATTGCTAAGACCTCACTAGAGGCAACAGCTGATGATGGACATTGTCCTGAGGCTGGAAGTCCCCAGTACCAAGCACAAGGGGCACATGCACCAACTGGTCTACACCCAGTGCATGTAAATCCTGCTCTAAGCAGGAGGTCAGCTGATTCAGCTTCGGCTGATGATGACCTGGGCTTTTCTATGATGTTCTTGCCCAAACACAATCCTTGAAGAGAAAGTCAGTAGGCTGCAAAACCTACTTGACCAACTCTCACAAGGAGAAAGACCATCTGCCTCTATCCACCCACAGATGGCACCTTCACTTGAAGGTTTCCCAAACACCAAGCCACTCCAAAATCAACCACCTGCCTCTGCTTCAGGCCCTACTTCTCAGGAACAGAACCCTCCTGAGCAAATAGGTGCTGTACTCCAAAATTCCCTCCCTCTCATCACACCCATAATCACTGATATAGTGATCAAAGCCATTGATGAGAGGCTTTCCTCAACATTACAGCCCTTGGTTGATGCTGCTGTCCAAAAGACTCTTTCTGCGGTACAAACCCCTTCCTCCAATGCAACCAAAAAGGGGGAGAGTACTGCAGTGAAAGAAAAGAAGAGGAAAAGATCCGAGGAAAAGAAGGAAGCGAAGCAAGCCCAAAGGAGGAGAAAGAACAGCAACCAATGCCACCTACAAGCGAAAAAAAGGTGCTGATGAGCACATTGCTGAAGATAAAGCCTTGGAGCTACTGATAAAGAGGCTGATGCCGAACACAGCAGATCAATGGACAACATCATTGATCAGCTGTTTAGGCAAGGCCATGACACCAATAAACTTGACTCTGAGATTCGACGACTAGAGATTGAAGAAATCCAGAATAGATGGGCAAGTTATGAAGTGTTAGAAAGAGAAAGGCTTGAAATCATGATAAGATTTATTGCAAAATATCTTGGAAGATCAATGATTGAAATCAAAGCTTGGTCCAGGGACAGTATCTTGGCAATCACCACCAGATCTGTTCGTCTGAAGCATACACTAAGGGGCTTGTTATTGAAGCTTTGAATGAAGCGGGTGCTGGGAGCAGGACTGAGCTAGCCAAGCAATCAAAAGCCACACTCACCTCAAGGATGCTAGCACAGCCTGTCAACATTCCACACCAAAACCACCCAAAACAAACCCACCAAACCAACTCCCTTACCCTCAAACCCATAGCCGATGATATACCCTTGAAGAAGAAGAGAAGGATATTGAGGCTAGAAGAAGATGAAGAAGATGATGAAGACAGGCTGCCGCTCTCAGCTGTGATTCAGTTGCCTAAGGCCACAAGTCACTCCTCAGCAATTACTCCTGAAGTCCAGAGACAAATGGTTAAAGTGAAGCTAGAAGAAGAAGAGCTTCATAAACAGCATGATGAGGAATTGCTGAAGAGAGTTGACAAAGCTTATGCAGCCACATCTTCTATCATCAATATGAAGGAGCAAGCCCTCAGACTTTACACTCTCAGGCATACCTTTCAATATCAAAAGGAAAGAGTGAGGATTTGCCTGATCCCAGGGTCTCTCACAGAATTCATAAGAACAATATACCTCGGAGATACATTGGCCAGGTGAAAAAGATCGTAGATGAAGTGATCTCTCTGGTCTTTGTAGTTTCACCCTGGGAAATCCTAGAAGACTTCAAGAAGGCCTACAAAGCTAATCTAACCCCTCAGAAGATGCTGGAAAACAAAATAGTGAAAAAGGGGTTAGTTTACAAGAGGCTTGAGGAAGTCAGGAAAAATGAGCTCCAGTTGTTCCTAGAGGGTAATCACCCGGATGAGTTTGCTTACAGAATAATAACAACTGTGGAGCTAAAGAATGGGAAACAGGCCAAATACCTCTGAGTATTATGGGCCGAATCATTGTTTGAAGGAGGTGCTGAAGAGCTAACCATGGAGGAACAAATCACCTTCCTTGAGGCCTACACAAGAGAGTCGTACAGACTCATTATGGGGAAGTGAATCTCATGAATGGGATAACAACTCTGTGTCCTGTTCCCCAAAACAGAGTTCCCATTCATACTCTGCCAAACAAATATTTGAGGTTCTTCCCAGGCCGGAGCTTACATGGGTCATCTTCTCTACTGATCAAGAAGGAAAAAGACCAACATTTTGCCATCAATAAGTGGGAGAATAAATAAGTTAGAGGTTTTGGCTGCATTGGTTCAGGGGGAGTTTGTTGGACCAAAAGAACCAATGAGCCAAGATCAGAAAACCTCTAAGTCCCACATGGTATCACAACAACTGCTGAAAGCCTCATCAGTAGTTTGACAAGTGCTGAAGACTTCAACAGCTGAAGATCAAGTGCTGAAGACCTCAACAGCTGAAGAACAAAGTGCTGAAGTACAACAGCTGAAGAACACAAGTGCTGAAGCTGAAAGACCAAAGTACTGAAGTACAACAGCTGAAGAGTTTACAAGTGCTGAAGATCAACACTGATGTACAAGTCTGAAGACAAAGACTGAAGACATCAGCTGATGATATCTACTGAAGTCATCAGCTGATGAAACACCTGAAGGTCAAAGTCTGAAGATCAAGTACTGAAGCCTCAGTAGTTTGTCACAACTGCTGAAGAGTACTTCTTCAGTAGTTGTGATATCAGTAGTTTTATATTTTTATGTTTCAGTAGTTTTGTAAAACGACTGAAGAGCTTGTTCTTCAGTCGTTGTAGTTTCAGTAGTTTTATATTTTGTACTTAACATGCTGATATGTTCTCAGTAGTTGTGAACATTTCAGTAGTTTGTTAAGATTAGTTATTTTGTATTAGATCTGCCAGTTGTCACTTTCCGTGATAACAGCAGTGATTGTTGCACTCTATATAAGGAGTGACAACTCATTGTAACGACAATGAATGAGATGAATGCATTCAATGAACGAATGATTGATTAGAAATATTCTACATCTATAAACATTCCTTGAAATCAGAAATATATTCTCTCCCTATAACCGTATGCGCTTTTAATGCTTACAAATATCATTGCTTGCTACAATTTGTCTAATTCTTGTTTGTATTCCGCTGCTTTGTATCCAATACATCAAACTTGTGATCGCTGATCCTGTCATATAATCTGAATTTAAGCATATTTATTTGTCAACAACAACCCAAGACCATAAAGGATCAATATATGTGTATGGCTAGCTACAGAGAATAACAACAAAAGCAAACATCAACTATCTTTGTAGAGCTGCTGAAAACATGATTTGGATGATAGAATGAGGTTCTTGAATGACCAAAACACCAAGGAGGTGTCCTCAAGCTCCCATACCACAAGCTCAAAAAACACCTGTTGCTAGGATTCAGCACCAATTTGAATCAAGATGAGCTGAAAAAATCCAATTTTTCGCTTGGAACTTCTTCAAGAAAGTATGGAGAAAATATGTTCTTGGTCCTTTGCTGTGAGAGAGAGAAGAGGTGAAGTGTGTTTTTTTATGAATGCTATTCAAGAACAAAAGGAGCCAACCCCAAAGAAAAGGGCGGCTAAATTCTTTTTTTTTTAATTGGGGTTTCCTCGTATTTTGTCAAGCTTTTATTTTACTAGACCTTAGGTGAGACATGTAATTAACCTTTTAGTTATATACCTCATACACACACTTGTATTACTTGATGTTATTTAACCATTTAATAACTTACAAAAATAGCCATGAACAAAAATCCCTTATAAGTTGTTTCTATCTCATATCCACTTGATTTAGAAAACCACTAAATTGTTGTTATTATTCAATTACTGATCATATCATCAATTCAATATTAATCGGGTGTTTGCTAGCTTGTTATTGGGTGACCCGACTTTGATCATAACGTACTAAACCACATCAATATTCTATGTGTCTTGGGCATAAGAATCCAACATTTGTCCCTCTTATTCGTTGAGAATAGATATCTAAGGCCTGATAAAGTTAATCAATAGAGAATGATCATTCTGTGTCTCTGGATTTAACATGACATTGTGACAAAAGGATAGATTTTGATTCACCTCAAACATTTCGAGTAGGTACTTGAAGGGGATGATGTTATTGAATTGCACTTAGACATACTTGTTAAGGGTACTAAAACTTGTTGGTGGGTATTTACTGCTTGCATCAATCTTCTATAAATCTTATGCAAGTGAGAGATTGTTGGAACTTGTTTGCCCAAGACACATATAAGATTGATGTGGTTAGTACGTTATGATCCAAGTCGGGTCATACCAAATAAGAAGCTAAACAAACACCAATAAATATTATTTGTTCATAAGATCATACAAATAAATATTGACACCAATTTAGAAAATGGGTTTTCTAAAACGTTGCTTTTGTAATAAAACAACATTATATGGATAATTTGTTCATGAGAAATCATTTGTTTCATTATTTATGTTAGTTAAATAATAACAAATAAAAGTGTGTTAATTTTATAAAATTAAAAGAGGTTTTAATTTTATAAACTTATGGGTTAAGAGTGTAAGTTTTTTTATAAAATTAAAAATGGTGGGAACCTCTTTTTTGAAAGGATTCGGCCGCCCAAGGAGAGCCTCTCCTTGGGATTGCTTGTCTTGGTTACAACAAGACTTTAATCCTTTCTTACACCAAAGGTTAACCAACACTTTCTCTCACACACACATTGCAAAAAACTCTCTCTAACAAAGTTGAAAATTCGGGTTCAAGGCATAACAAAGCTGAAAATTTCGGATTTTGAAGGAGCAAAGGAAGAGGGTTTTGGTGTTGCACTACCTAACAAGTTACATGTTTTCTAAGGCTTGTGGGTATACAAACTTAAGGCTTTCTCTCTTGGAGGCTGGACATTCAAGAGCATCATCATTTTCATCTCATCCATACTTCATCATCTTGTTCTTGAAATGTAGTTTCAAGAACACCCCTTTGGTTGTTCTTTTCGGTTTTGTTAGCACTTCTTTCACATACTATATGATCCTTGTTCTTGGGTTTTGTTTTGGTTTAAAAATGGTTCATATTTTCAGATTCTTAACACCTTTGAACCCTTATATCCGCTATGTTTTATAGTTTAAATGGTTAAACTAACTTTGATGAACATGTTACAAAACCCAACAATTTTCCAGGACATGAGCACACTTATCAAGTGAAAATTGACCCAATGAGTGGGTGACATGATTGATGTTGTCTTTAATAGGATGGTTATCAGCATCTAGAAATTCTTGATAACTATCACCATCATCATTCTCTCCTACATTGGAAGTTCCTGCATCTGAATATTATGCCTCTCTGCTGGAATTTGAAGGCATTTAAGATGTATCTGTTGAATTTGTCATTGTTGTGATGATTGGTTCTCCATTTGTAGGGTTAGTTACAACTAGAGTTGAAGTAGTGTTGCTTGAAGGTCTTCTCAGCTCAAATCTTGGATCAGGATCACCTATTAGTATATATATGTGCACCTTGAAAGATTCTCACAAGATTTGTTAAAATAGTTGGTAACTAATCAAGATCAAATAACCAATTAGGACCAGAACCATTTACACTGGGCATGTGTTCATTAAAGGTCATATTGGCTGACTCCTCAACTACTCTGGTTCTGAGATTGTATACTCCATAAGCCTTGCCTTGAAAAGTGTATCCAATAAAGCTTCCATCATCTAATTTCACAGCAAACTTGGCAATTTGATGTATGGTATTCAAGGTGGTGTAAGAACATCCAAATGACCTAAGAAAACCAATGAAAGGTTGTCTCTTGTGCCAAAGTTCATAAGGATTCTTACCACGTGTCTTAACCACTAAAACTCTATTCTGCACATAGCAGGTAATATTGACTACCTTTACCCAGAAGTTGATATGCAACATAGAGTCAGACAACATAGTTCTTGCAGCTTCAATCAGTGTCCTATTTCTCCTCTCAGTAACACCATTTTGTTAAGGAGTCCTAGGAGCACTATATGTCTTTAATACCCTTTTCATCATAAAATGTATCAAGGATTTGGTTCTTGAATTCAGTTTGTTGATCGTATCTTATGGTTTTGACCTTATGATCAGATTGATTTCAATATTTAAGATGAAATTCTTTAGAATATTAGGGGTCTCATCCTTAGTGCTAAGAAAAAGACCCAACTGAATCTTGTAAAGACATCTGCGATCACCAAATAGTAAGAGGTACTTCATAGACTCACTACACTGGTGGGGCCAAAGAGATCTATATGTAACTAGTGTAGGGGAGTAATGATGGAGTTTCTTTCCTTTGGCTTGTGAGATACCTTGTGTTGCTTCCCTTTCAGGCATGCAACACAGTGGTCATCACTTATAAACTCTTTATTTGGCATTCCAATTACCAAATCATTCTTAATTAGTTTATTCATGTTCTTAAAGTTTACATGGCACATTCTTTATGCTAGAGGAAAGACTTATCACTAGTTGCTTTAGATAGAAAGCATGAAACTTCTCCTGAGGGAGATGTTTCTTGCAAGTCCATCTTGTACATGTTCCCTTTCTTGGAGGCTCTGAGTAGGATATGCTCATAAGGAATGACCATCCCGCGCTTGAGAACAATGCACTCATGCTCTATAAAGAGCATGTTATGACTCTAATCACAAATTTGAGATACACTCAAAAGATTGTATCCAAGCTCTTTGACAAAGTTTACCTTTTTAATGCCGAGCTTACCATTTGTGACCTAGCCCCTTCTAGTAATGTAGCCACCAACATCTCCTCTTAAAGCAATTGGTCCTCCATCAATCTTTTCAAAATTTTGGAGTAGTGAACTATTGCATGTCATGTGCCTGGAACAACCACTATCAATTCTCCATACATTTCTGTTTGTCTTTAGTTGTTCCTGCACAAACGAGATGGTTAGTTACATTTGGAATACCAAGCCTTATTTGTCTTGGGTTCATCAAAAGAAGTTGAAGGCAATGCAATTGCAATAGATCCTATAGTCATGTTTTGAGTATCTTTTGCTCATGTAGATGGAGAACTTTTAGTCACTTGGTTTTTCTTTGACTTCCACACCACCTTTGTAAGCTTAGACTCGACCTTTAATACTTTGGAAGTTTTGTTGACTTTGGAAGTCTTTACCACTACAAATCCTACAGAGATGAAAACTTATTTACGCTTAGAGTTGAAGGTGGCCTTGATCTTTTGAGCCTTCTTTGCTTTTCTCTAACTCTTCCAGATCAATTTCTTTCTCATTGACTTTGTCATCCCAGTCTTCGTACTCTTCTCAGAAGGATAGTCACCCTTCTTAGATTTCTCTTCTTCACTTTTCTCAAAGCCATTCTCCACTATCACTTCTTCATCCTCTTCAGTCAAGGGGTCTATGAGTGGAAGATCATCTTCACAAGTTCCACACCTCAGAGATCTTACAGACAAGATGGTGTGTGAGGAGCTATCTCACTAGATCCCAGTTCCTGCTTATTCTCATAACAAACTATTGCATGCAATGATGAGGATATAAGGTTCTTGAAGGTGTCTTTTTCAAGAACACATTATTCTGCCATGACTTTACTGATCACAAGCTCAGCCTGGCATTCAATCAACTTAGTTATGAGATCTTTGATTTGAATCTGGTAATTTGTGTGCTCATATTTAAGAGTTGAAATGGTTTTCTCTAACTCCTCTATCTTTAACTTATAGTTATTTTCAGCTCTTTTAAGATTAGATTTTAATATATTCAAGGACTCAAGATCAAATCTCATCTCTAAGTTGTAGGACCTATATCTATTAACTTTAACAATGCATTCAGGTGTATGGAGATGTTCCAATACCTTTGCTTCATCATGGTTAGCCATCAGTGCGTGGTTTGGAGATGCAACTTCCACCTGAAAACTCCAGTTAAAGCTTCATTCTTCAACAGCAACTGCAGCTTGCTACTTTGCCTTCTCATTTAGGGTGGTTTTTTAGTGTAGTTTGGTCTGGTTTGTGCTTGGCCACCATTTGTCCTTGGTACCTTGCACTCTCTTCCAAAGCATCCCATTTGGTTACAGTTGTAATATTTCACTTTACTTTTATCCAGCACAAACTTTCCACTAGGTATCCAACACAAACTTTTTGGCTTTGTGAGTGAAAAAAGCCATGTGCTAGACTATTTCCATCTACTCCATATCATCTGGATGGATTCAGTCTAGGTCATCAAGGGTGAATAGAGTGTTTCCTATGCTTTCATCAGAAGACACAAAGCCATGTGAAGAGCTTGTCTCTTGGAATGGGCTTCCTTGAGTGTAGCTTTCTCTTGGTGTCTCTGGGAAGGTCATGAAGGGCCCTTTTGTGAGTTGTCAGGGTAGCATATAAGATGATATTGAGGTACTATTTTTTCCTTTCAACCACATACAGGGCTGAACTCATTTGATTGATGGAGTTACCAAATGAACCTTGCATGTTCATCTCCATCTGGTATCCATTCAGAATACAATACAACTCCATTAGGGTGAGAGTCTTAAGATTCTCAGTCCTCTTGATAACCTCACAATAATGTGCCCATTTCCTAGGAAGAGAGGACATAAACTTCCTTATAATTCCCTAGTTCTCAAGAGTTACTCCAACATCCACTAAAGTGTCCATAATGTCAACATACCTAAAGTATTGTTAAGTCATGGTTTCACCCGTTTTAAAGGTGAAGTTCTCAAACTACTGCTTTAGGAGATCCTTCTTGTTTTCATTGGCTTCAATTGACCCCTCATACATCAGCTTCAGTGCATCGCATAGCTGTTTAGCTGTTTTGCACTTCTTGAGGCCTCTATATATGGAGTTTGGAAGAGTAGTTTGATGGGTTGTCATGGCCTTCTAATCAATATCTACTTTCTTTCTGTCTTCATCAGAGTAATCAGTCAAAGCCTTTGGAATCATACCACCTCCAGTAGCAGCTGAATAGGTGCTTGGTATGTAAGGTCCTGAGACAATAGATTCACACATCCTGGAGTCTTGTTACTTGATGAAACTATTGCATTTGTATGACACATTATCAAAGTTGTTTAACCATTTAAACATGAAAATGCAGCGGAATCAACCTTAATATTATTTTTTGTAAACTGAAAATTAAGTCATATTATTAAACATCAACAAACCCAAGAAGATAGGATCAAATATATATGAATGGACTAGCTATCATGTATGAAATAACAACCAAAACAACACTCATGAAACTACCTTTCAAGAGCTGCCAAAACCTGAGATTTGAGGAAGGTGATGATATTCTGAACGACCAAAACACCAAGGAAAAGTGTCCTCAAGCTTCCATACCCATAAGAATCAAGCAAACACCTTTGTTTCTAGGATTTGTACACCAAAAACCAAAAAGGAGGCTGCTAAAAAACCCTTTCCAACCGTGAGTTTTCTTCAAGGTTGAGAAAGTTTTGTGCCTTTGGTCTTATTGCATGTGAGATAGAGAAGGAGGTGGAGTGTGTGACTAGTAAATGAATTCTTGTTCCAAGAAAACATAATGAACCAACCCCTCTAAAGGGGGCGGCCGAATAGATGTTCAAATTGGGGTTCCCCCGCCCCCAAATTTATCTACCATTTTATTTTAACTAGTCACTAGAATAAGTTATGAAATTAACCTTTTAATTATATAACTCATACACACTTTTATTACTTGATGTTATTTAACCAATTTAAATAACATTACAAATAATACGCTTGAACAAAATATTCTTATAAGTTGTTCTATCTCATATACAATTTATTTAGAAAAACCACTTTTCTAAATTGGTGAAATTATTTAATTGCATGATCATATCATCAATTAAATATTAATTGGTGTTTTCCAAGCTTGTTATTGGGTATGACCCGACTTGGATCATAACGTACTAACCACATCAATGTTCTATATGTCTAGGGCGTAAAGAATCAACAATCTCCCACTTTCACAAGATTCATAAAAGATTGATGCAAGCAGTAAATGCCACCTAACAACGGTTTACCCCTTAATGCCTAAAGCCATTCAATAACCATCATCCCCTTCAAGTATCCAACTTGAAATGATTTAGGAATCAATCATTTATCCTTTTGTTACAAATGTCATGTTAAATCCGAGGAAACAGAATGATCATTCCCTGTTGATTTAACTTAACCAGGCCTTAGATATCTTGCTCTCAACGAATAAGAGGAACAAATTCCATCTTGACTACATACATTCTTACAATCATATTGTGTCACACCTGAACATAGCCTTATGTACTAACCATTATTTCAGAGTAGTTAAAAACTAGCTCAAGTATACACTTTGGTGAATATGAAAACCCGATATGCATCTCAGGTCGGAGGATACCAAATGTTATTTGCCTGTACTCAAATTTACTTATGATCAATCAAGAAGATTCTATGTAGTAAAATTTGAGACGTGGCTCAGTCCAATATTTGTATCCCCCAAATATTTATGAAGTTTGGCGGCAACAATTGCTCTATATTCATGCCTTATGAATATCCACCAATCCATGTTCATAATAGTCTTACGTTCATATTTGTTCCCACAAACATGACCGACTACGGACATTTAGAATAATAAACATATTCATGGATGTATACATACTTAAAGGAACATAACTCAGAATATCACATATATATGAAAGAGTTAATATTACATTGTTCCAAACTTTTTAATACTAAATAGATCAATGCCAATCACTAGAATATCAAAGTCCTAACACACAAGTATGACTTTTATGCTTTGCCCTTTCAAGGAGCTTCGTGAGTGGATCCGCAATGTTTTGATCGGTGTGAACTTTACGAATACATATATTTCCTTTTTCAACTTCATCCCTTATGTAGTTAAATCTCCGCTCAATGTGTCTAGTCTTTTGATGTGTACGGGGTTCCTTGATTTGAGCAATCGCACCTCGTTATCACAAAATTTCTAGGGGGTCTTGAATGTAGAGACCACCCCTAGATCGGCGATAAATTTCTTTATCCATGTAGCTTCCTGAGCTGCTAATAAGGCACTATGTATTTAGATTTTGTAGTGGACAATGCTACCACGTCTTGTTTTGAACTCTTTCAGGACACTGCTCCTCCATTCATAATGAAGACATACCCCGATTGTGATCGAGAATCATCTCAATCATTATGAAAACTCACATCCGTGTAACCCTTTACAACGAGTTCCTCTTCATTAGACCCGTATATTAGAAACATATCCTTAGTCCTCCTAAGGTATTTCAATATACTTTGAACAGCCATCCAGTGGCTATTATCTGGATTCTAATGATATCTGCTTGTCATGCTTAACGCGCATGACAAGTCCGATCTAGTGCATATCATCACATACATGATGGATCCTATAGCAGACACATATGGGATGTCCTTCATTCGATCTTACTCATCCTTCAGCTTGGACATTGAGATGTACTCAATATTGTCGTTCTTTGAATAGGTACCATACCTTTCTTAGAGTTTTCCATCTTGAACCTTTTCAAGATTTTATCAATATATGCACTTTGGTTGAAACCTATCAACCGCCTCGATCTGTCCACATAGATCTTTATTCCCAAAATATAGGTGGCTTCACCAAGATCTTTTATGGAAAAACAACTTCCAAGCCAGGTTTTAACACCTTCCATGGTTGGAATACCATTTCCAAAAACTAGTATGTCATCAACATACAATACTAAGAATGTAATTATGCTCCTACTAGCCTTCTTATATACATAAGCCTCGTTAGTGTTCTTGATGAAACCAAATTTCTTGATCTCTTCACCAAAACGTTGATTCTAACTTCTCGATTCTTGTTTCAATCCATAGATTGATCTCTTTAACTTGCATACTTTATTAGGATGTCGTGGATCGACAACACCATCAGGTTGAACCATATGGACAGTCTCTTCGAGATGTCCATTAAGAAAGGCGGTTTTGACATCCATTTGCCAAATCTCATAGTCATAATATGTAGCTATGGAAAATAATATCCTAATTGACTTTAGCATTGCCACAGGTGAGAAGGTTTTATTATAATCAACCCCTTGAGTTTAAGTGAAACCTTTTGCTACAGGTCTTGCTTTATAGGTGTCCAAGTTTCCATGCATATCCTTTTTCTTCTTGAAAACCCACTTGCATCCAATCGGTTTGGAGTTAAGTGAAGGGTCAACCAATTCCCAAACTTGGTTGTCATACATGGATTGCATCTCTACGTTCATGGCTTCTAGCCATTTGTCACAATCCGAATTGGACATTGCATCATGATATGTAGTTGGCTCATTGGAGTCAACCACATAGCATCCATTCATGAAAAATCCATATCTTTTAGGTGGAATGCTAACTCTGCCAGATCTGCGAACGTTTTGTGTGTATGATCAGCCTATTGATCATCATTAACAACCTCTTGTTGAGTGCTAGTTTCAACCAAATGTGTATCGGCTTGTGGATCTTGATCCTCATCAAATTCCACTGTTTTATGCATTATTCCTTCCATAAGGAACTTAGCTTCAAGAACTCTACTTTCGAGCAATAAATACCTTTTGATTTGTTGGATCAAAGAAGTAGTATTCTATATAGTCTTTGGGATATCCAACAAATATACACTTAGTGGGTCGACTTTCCAACTTGTTTTGGGTGTTTAGCTTAACATAAGCTTCACAACCCCATACTTTCAAATATGATAGCGATGGAACTCTTCCATGCCATATTTCAAAAGGTGTCGAATGCACTTTCTTGGTCAGAGCCATATTCAAGAAACGAGCCGCGGAGAGCAATGCGAAACCCCAAAATGATAGAGGTAGTGAGCTTATAGCCATCATAGATCGAACCATATCCAATAGGGTTCGGTTTCTCCTTTCAAACACACCATTATGTTGTGGTGTTTCGGGTGGAGTAAGTTGTGAGATGATCCCACAACTTCTTAGATGGTCCTGAAAGGCCTCACTGAGGTATTCACCTCCTCTATCTGAACGAAGAACTTTGATAGTTTTATTGAGTTGATTTTCTACTTCATTCTTGAAAATTTAAAAGCTTCATACTTATGTGTCATCAAGTACACATAACCATAGCGACTATAATTGTCGATAAAGGAATGAAGTGTCTTTCACCATTTCTTGTCATTGTCTTAAAAGGGCCACATACATCCGAATGTATGATTCGTAATAAGTCTTTGCCCTCTCGTTAGTACCACTAAAGGGTGACTTGCTCATCTTCCCTTGTAAACAAGATTCACACTTATGAAATAAACCATTTTCATTTGTTTTCAAAGACCATTCTTTTGAAGTGTTTGAATTCGATTCTTGTTTATGTGACCAAGATGACAATGCCAAAGATATGAATCACTTAAACCCATTTTAAGTTTCTTGGTATTTGTTTGGTATAAGGAGTTATTATAAGATGAATCATGATGAACCAATTCATAGATACCATTAAAAGGCATAGCCTTGAAATAAAATACATCATCCATACAAACATAAATACCATTGTTAACAAATTTTAATTCATAACCACATTGTTTTAAAAGGGAAATAGAAATTATGTTCCTAGTCAAACTAGGAGCATACAAAATGTTCTTAAGAACAACTTCCAAACCACTTGAAAGTTTCAAATGTTAGGTTTGTTGGACCTACCAAAGAAGATGTCCTCAAGCTTGTATACCCACAAGCATCAAGCAAAGACTCTTTTGTTAGGATTTGAACACCAAAACCAAATCAAGAAAGCTGCTGAAAACCGATTTTCAACTTGTATTTCTTCAGTAGTTGTGATGGTTTATATTTCAGTAGTTTGCAATCAGTTGTTTTATATTATGTAAAAGATCTGAAGTTCTTATACTTCAGATGTTATAACTTCAGTTGTTATAATGTTAGTTTATACTTAGCTTCTAATGAAGGTGTCCTCAGTTGTTATGGACATCTTCAGTAGTTTAGTTTAATTTCAGTTGTTTGTATAAATTAGTTAGATGTCACTATCATGTGACATTAGCTGATGTGACATTCCTTATAAAAGGAATGTTGACCTAATTTCTCTTTACGGGAAGCTTTTACATGAATGAAACATTCTTTTTGCAGAAAACTCTCTCTCTATAACTGTTACTGTTCGATTGAAAAGGGATGCAGGGCAAACCTCAGGTATAATTTCATGATACATGTTGAGCTAAATGTTATTTCTTCTAACACATGGGTATTAGATACCGGATGTGGAACTCACATTTGCAATTTATTGCAGGGGTTCAAAAGAAATGAGCATTATGCAAAAGCGGAAATAAGTCTATTCATGGGCAATGGTGCAAAGGTTCACGTTGAAGCCCAAGGAGACTACATTTTGAAGCTTCCAAGTGGTTTGGAAGTCATTTTATATAATGTATTATATGCTCCTAGTTTGACTAGGAACATAATTTCTGTTTCCCGTTTAAGACAATATGATTATGATTTCAAGTTTGTTGACAATGATATTCATGTTTCTTTAAATCATGTATTTTATTTTAAAGCTATACCTTGTAATGGTATTTATGAATTGGTTCATGAAAACGTAACATATGATAGCTCCATGTACCAAGCAACCACCAAAAGACTCAATTAGATTTGAATGATACCTACCTTTGGCATTGTCATCTTGGTCATATAAACAAGAACGTATAGAAACACTTCAAAAGAACGGTCTTTTAAAAACAAATGAATGTGATTCATTTGATGTATGTGAATCTTGTTTACAAGGTAAAATGACTAAGGCACCCTTTAGTGGAACTAACGAAAGGGCAAAAGATTTATTAGGTATCATACATTCGGATGTATGTGGTCCTTTTAAGCCAATGACTAGGAATGGTGAAAGATACTTCATTACCTTTACCGACGATTATAGTCGCTATGGGTATGTGTACTTATTAAGGCACAAAGATGAAGCTTTTGAAATGTTCAAAATCTTCAAGAATGAAGTAGAAAATCAACTCAACAGGTGAATTAAAATTCTCCGCACCGATAGAGGTGGCGAATACCTAAGTGATGTTTTTCAAGATCATCTTAGGAGTTGTGGGATTGTCTCACAACTCAATTCACCTGGAACACCACAACATAATGGTGTGTCTGAGAGGAGGAATCGAACCTTATTGGATATGGTTCGATCTATGATGGCTAGAAGCACATTACCTCTATCATTTTGGGGTTTCGCTTTGCTCTCCGCAGCCCGTATTCTGAATATGGCCCCAACCAAAAAGGTGGAAAAGACACCTTTTGAGATATGGCATGGAAGAGTTCCATCCCTATCGTACTTAAGGGTCTGGGGTTGTGAGGTTTATGTTAAGACTCCCACCCCAAACAAATTAGATGTCCGATCCACCAAGTGTATCTTTGTTGGATATCCTAGAGATTCTATGGGATATTATTTCTATGATCCACTGGAACATAGTGTTTGTTGCCAGAAAGGGTGAGTTCTTAGAAACTAAGTTCCTTATGGAAGGAACTAGCAGTACAACAGTGGATCTTGAGGAGGATCAAGAAACACAGCCCGATGCATGTTTGGTTGAAACTAGCACTCAACGTGAGGATGTTGAGGATGATCAAGCGGTTGATCAATACACACAAAACGTTCGCAGAAGTGGTAGAACTAGTAATCCACCTGAAAGATACGGATTTTTCAGGGATGGATGCTATGTGGTGGATTCAGATGAACCAGCCACATATCATGATGCAGTGTCCAATTTGGATTGTGACAAATGGCTTGAGGCCATGAACGTTGAGATGCAATCTATGTATGACAATCAAGTTTGGGAACTTGTTGTGCTACCTCTTAATTCCAAAGTAGTTGGAAGTAAGTGGGTTTTCAAGAAGAAAACCGATATGTATGGAAACTTGGATACTTACAAAGCTAGACTTGTAGCAAAGGGTTTCACTCAAACTCAAGGGGTTGATTATGATGAAACCTTCTCACCTGTTGCAATGCTTAAGTCTATAAGGATATTGTTTGCCATAACAGCTCATTATGATTATGAGATTTGGCAAATGTATGTCAAAACCGCTTTCCTAAATGGATATCTTGAGGAAGATGTCTATATGGTTCAGCCTGAAGGTTTTGTCGATCCAAATATCCTAATAAAGTATGCAAGTTAATGAAATCAATCTATGGATTGAAACAAGCATCAACAAGTTGGAATCACCGTTTTGATGATGAAGTAAAGAAATTTGGCTTCATAAAAAACGCTCATGAGGCTTGCGTGTATAAGAAGGCTAGTGAGAGCACAATAACCTTCCTAGTATTGTATGTTGATGACATACTACTGTTTGGAAACGACATTCCAACCATGAAAGGTGTAAAAACCTGGCTAGGAAGTTGTTTTTCCATCAAGGATCTTGGTGAAGCCACCTATATTCTCGGAATAAAGATCTATAGGGATAGATCAAGACAGCTAATTGGTTTGAATCAAAGTGCATACATTGACAAAATCTTGAAAAGGTTCAAGATGGAAAACTCTAAGAAAGGTACTGTACCTATTCAAAGAGGGACAATATTGAGTACAACTCAATGTCCAAGCTCCAAGGAGGAGCAAAATAGAATGAAGGCAATCCCATATGCATCTGCTATAGGATCCATCATGTATGCAATGATATGCACTAGACCAAACGTGTCATGCGCTTTAAGCATGACAAGTAGATACCAGCAAAATCCTGGTGATAGTCATTGGATGGCTGTCAAGAACATTCTGAAGTACCTAAGGAGGACTAAGGACATATTCTTGATCTACGGGTCTGGTGAAGAGGAACTCGTTGTAAAAGGTTACACAGATGCGAGTTTCCAAACCGATCGAGATGATTCACGATCTCAATCGGGGTACATCTTTATTCTGAATGGGGGAGCTGTTTCTTGGAAAAGCTCAAAGCAAGAAGTCATAGCGTTGTCCACTACAGAGTCAGAATACGTCGCCGCTTCAATGGCAGCACAGGAAGCTGCATGGCTAAAGAAATTCATAGCCGATCTAGGGGTAGTCCCTTCCATTCAGGATCCCCTAGAGATCTTTTGTGACAATGTGGGTGCGATTGCTCAAATCAAGGAACCTCGTGCTCATCAAAAGAATCGGCACATTGAACGGAGATTCAACTACATAAGGGATGAAGTTGAAAAAGGAAAGATATGTATTCGCAAAGTCCACACTGATAAAAACGTTGCGGATCCACTCACAAAGCTCCTTGAAAAGGCAAAGCATGAAGGTCATGCTTGTGCCATGGGACTTAGATATTCAAGTGACTGGGTTTGATGTTGTATTTTGTATTTGGATATTGGAACTAATGTTATTTGACTTAATTATATGGTTATAATTTCATTTGTTCTTCTATTTTAGCATGTTTAAATCCGTGAATAAATAAATTATTCTCAACGTCCATAGTCGATCATACTTGTGGGAACAACTATGAATGTAAGACTATAATGAACTTGGATTGGTTGATATTCATAAGGTATGAGTATAAAGCAAGAGGTTGCTACCAAGGTTCATTGATATCTATGGGATATAGATATTGGACTGACCCGCTCTCAATTATTTTTGCATGGAATCTTTCTGATTAGTCATAATAAATTTTGAGTAAAGGAGAATATCATTGTATCCTCAGACCTCAGATACATATTGGGTCTTGATATTCACCAAGTATTGTACTTTGACTTAGTCCTTTGCTGTTCTGAAAAGGCAGTACATAAGGCTGAGTACAGGTATGACATGAGGTGATTGTGAGAGACGTATGTAGCCAAGATGGAATTTGTTCCTCTTATTCGTTGAGAGTTAGATGTCTAAGGCCTATTAAAGTTAAATCATCGGAGAATGACTATTCTGTGTCTCTTGGATTTAACATGACATCTGCAACAAAAGGATAGATGGTTAATTCACCTAAAACATATTCAAGTAAGGTACTTGAAAAGGATGATGTTATTGAATGCACTTAGTCATATACATTAGGGGTAGCAAACCGTTGCTAGGCGTTATTTGCTGCTTGCATCAATCTTCTATAAATCTTGTGCAGTGGGAGATTGAAGGATTTGATCTGCCCAAGATTCATATTAAATTGTTGTGGCTAGTGTGATATGATCCAAGACGGGTCATACCCAATAACAAGCCAAACAAACACCGAAAGATAATTTATTTGTTGATAAAATCATACAAATAAGTAGTGACACCAATTTAGAAAATTGGATTTTCTAAATATTGCTTTTGTAAATGAACATTATTATGTGGATAATTGTTCATGAGATATTATTTGTTTTTCATTATTTAGTTCTACTAAATGATAAAAAATAAAAGAGTGTTTAATTTATAAAGTTTAAAATTAGTTTTCAACTTTATAAACAAAAGATTAAAGTGTGTTAGTTATGTTTAAAAATTTAAAAGGGATGGGACCCTTTTGTCTTTTTTTTTGGCCGCCCAAAAGGGCCCTTGGGGTTCCATTTTTTTGTCTTGTAAATTGAAGACTCAAAGACACTAACACACTCCATAAAATCAGCCATTCACTCTTACATGCAATAGACTTTTGCTCTCTCCATCTCTCTCTCTCTCTCACGGTTTTGGAAGCAAAAGGGAGCAGAATTTTTAGTTTTCAAAACGGGTTTTGGTTGCTGAAAATTTGGTGTCAAGATTCCTAGCAATCAAAGGTGCTAGAACAAGCTTGGGGTATCACCACTTGAGGGCTTCGACTTTGAAGTTTCAGCCAAGTTTTCATTTTCTTTCTCCTCTCTAATCTCGAAATCCAGCAGCTACAAAGGTTGTAGTTTCATCATCTCATGTTTATCTTTTGTATGCACTTGTATAATGATCCATGGCATGGGGTTTCTTTGTTAAATGGTTTAATAATCATCTTATTAACATGTTTTAAAACATATATATTCCGCTGCGTTTTCATATAAACAAGATTATATGAGCTTTGATAAACTTGTTAAAACCCCTACAGTCTTAGCAAACAATAGAGAAATCCTTGCCTAGCAATATGAGACATTCTCTCATAGAAAGGGTGAGTCACTGACTCAACAGTTTGAGCGATTCACCTGTTTGATATCTGAGTTGAAAATGGTTAAACATGAATATACAAACAGTCAGATGAACAACAGATTTCTTAGATCCCTGCCTAAGAGATGGGACACATATACCATTGTCCTACGCTCCAGTGCAAATCTAGATAATCTATCTCTCACCCAACTTCATGGGAAACTGCTTACATTTGAAAGAGAGATAGAACAGAAAAGAAAACTAACTTCATCTGGGAAGCTCACTGATGACTTTGTACCAGGGAATGCTGCTTTGGTTGGTCATGAGTCGGAATATGCTTCATCAGAAAGTTCCTATGATGAGCATATTGATTTCTCTTCAAACAGTGGAGATCATGCTTTTGCTGGTATTGATGGTAATTCAGGATGTAATAGTGACAATCTGTGCTTTTTGATGGATGATTTAAAAGGAATTGTTGATGATGATTTGGAAGAGATGGATATTTTGAGCCAAATGGCATTAGTAATATCAGATCTCAAAATTTTTACAAAAGGACAGGTAGAAAATTCCCTGGTCTCTCTGGAAAAACCAAAGTTGGTTTTGACAAGAGCAAGTTGAGGTGTCACAAGTGCCATAGACTTGGACATTTTGCAAGAGAGTGTAGGTTATCTGGATCTAACTCTTCTTCATCCTTTGTGACCTTTCCAAGCAATAATTCACAAAACAAAGGGCAACATTCTACCGGTTCTGGTGATCATTCACAAAATCAATCATCTCCTGCATATTTTGTTCCTCAAGGTGAAATGCCATATCCTTATCCCTGTTTTTACATGCCACAGTCCAATCAGGTTCCTGTACCCATAGCTCAACAATCACATGCCCTACCTGAGCCTCAACCACCTCAATCAAGTCAACAATCTCAATCTCAATCAATCACATCAAAGCTTTTTCACTACTGGTGTTGTTGACTGGAGTAGTTTACCAGATGATCTTTCTGGTTATTCTGAACAAATGTTTTCTGGTGCTGGTCAACATGGTGGTGAAAATCCTTTTGGAAATCTTTCTCTTATGGCCCTTGAGTCTACTGGTGGTTCAAGCTCAAATGCTTCATCATCACAGGTACCACAAATATCTTCTGAGGCTAAGGCCAAGTTGTGTTTTGAGTCATGCATAGCTGCTTTTGCCTCAATTAGAGAAGCAAATGTAGCTTAATTAATCAAAATCTTGACCTAGAGAAAGTGATTTCCAAAAGAAAAGCTGAGTTTGAGTCTGTTTTAAAAGAAAAGATGATGAGATTTACAAATTAAAATGCCAAATCATTGATGAAAAGGCTAAGGTAGAGGTCATCTTAGAAAATCACAAGAGTCTCAAAGAAACACTTGCAGCTACTCAAGTGGAGTGTGAATGCAACATCTTGCAAGGGGTTTGAAATGCTTCTCAGTAAGCAAACTGCTTCAAATGTGAAGTTTGGGATTGGATATAATCACACTGAACCTCCTACAGATTTTACTCCTAAGACAGAAGTAAAATCTAAAGGTGAGATCAATTCCCAAACCACATCATCATGTGTCTCATCCTCAAGTGATGATGTACAATCAGAGGATGAAGTCAGTAATAGTACCTCAGCTAATGAGTCTGCTGATGGTCCTACTGCTGATGAACACATGAGCAAAGAAAAGCTGAGTCCTTCAGGTGTTGTCTCAAAAGGTATCCAAAGTACTGAAGAGCAAGTAACAACACCTGAAGAACATTTCAAGCCAAATGGAACCAAACATGGTTTGACAACTGCTGAAGAATCTATCAGGAAATCCAAATGTACTGATAGAAAATCTCTGAAGAACAAGTATTCAGTTGTTACAAATTCTTTAGTAGCTGATCAACAAAAGATGAAGAAAAAGCCATGTGAAATTGTGGTTTATTCAATCATCTCACTGATGAATGTTGGTACAAAAAGGTTTCCAAATTTAACAAGGATAAAATCATCAAAAAGAAAATTAATGAAATGAAAGATGAATTTGAAACTAGGTTTGTGCCACAAACATCTCAACCTGATAAACCAAAGTCTTCACAAAAATCTAAACAGAAGAAAGAAGTTTATCATAAAACAGCTGAAAATACTCATCCAAGAGTATCAAAACTACAGACTAAGTCTGTGTCTTTCAAAAAGGAGGACATGGTGTCTCACAGGAATCATTCACAAACAAGTTTTGATGTGTCTGCTGAACTGAAAGCTTTAACAACCAATCAGACATAACTTGTTATGATGGTTCAACATCTATTGGGGAGAGTTAACCAAATAGATGTACCTGTGATTAAACCACTGAAAAGGAAACCTAAGCCAAAATCAAAGGAATCCTTTTCAGCACCATCTCCTTCTTCAAAGGCTATTAATCATGACAAATCAGTTAGTATAAAAGCTGTTGATGAGAACAGACCCAAAACAAAAAAGGTTTGGGTCTCAAAAGCTAACTAGTTGTTGTGATATATGCAGGGTTCTTCAACATGTCATAGAAGCATCTGGTATGTGGATAGTGGAGGATCTATGCATATGACTGGAAGTAGATCTCTTCTTCATGACTACTCTTAAGGAAGAAGGGATTTGTATCTTTTGGTAATGAGGCTAAGGGTTACATCATCGGCAAAGGCTTTGTTTCAAATGGTGAAATAAGGTTTGATGATGTCAACCATGTGGAGAATCTCAAGTATAATTTGTTGAGTGTCAGTCAAATGTGTGATAAAGGGCATGTTACACTTTTCACTAGTTAGAACTGTCGAATTCTGTCTTTCAATGTTTTGAATATGATTGACAAGATATTGGATGAACATACTCTCCTGAAAGCCAACAGGGTTGGAAGAGTATATGCCTTAGAATTATCAAAGAAAATTGATCTAAAAGGCCATCCATGTCTGTTCTCCAAGGCCTCTCCTCAGGAATCTAAGCTTTGGCACAGAAGGCTTGGTCATGTGAATCTTAGAAACATGAACCAGCTGATCCTTCATGGGTTAGTGAGAGGTCTGCCATTAAAGGAGTTCAAATGTGATGACAACTGCTCTGCTTGTTTAAAAGGAAAGCAACATAAAGTATCATTCCCTCCAATAGAAGAACCAGAGTCCACTGCCTGCTTGCAATTACTGCATATTGATCTTTTTGGTCCAGTAAGAGTGATGAGTATGGCAAAGAAAAATACTGTGTGGTAATTGTGGAGGATTATTCCAGATTCGCATGGACCTTCTTCTTACATTCAAAAGATGAGGCTGGTCAAATTATCATTTACTTTGTGTTGCATGTGGAAAAGCAGTATTCTCTTTCTGTCAAGTGTGTGAGGAGTGATAATGGCACAAAGTTTAGAAATCACACACTTGATGAATTTTATTTCTCTAAAGAAAAGGAAATGATCACTATAAAAGGTAGAAATCCTCTGAGAAGACTAAAGGTGAGAAAAAGTTGGAAGAATTGATCAAAGAAGCTGATGAGCAACATAGCAGATCTATGGATAAGATTATTGATCAACTCTTCAGACAAGGATTTGACACTGCCAAACTTGACTCTGAGATCAAAAGGTTAGAGATTCAAGAAATTGAACAAAGATGGGCAAGTTGGAGTGAGAAAGAAAGAGAAAGGCTGGAAACTATGGCAACATTTATATCAAAACATCTGGGAAGGTCGATCATTGAAGTAAAGTCATGGTCCAGAGATAGTATTTTGGAGATAAACTCTAGAATCTGTTCTTCTGAAGTATTTAACAAAGGATTGATCATAGAAGCTCTTGATGAAGCTGGTGCTGGGAAAAGGACTGATATGGCAAAACTATCCAAAGCTTCACTCAAATCCAAGATGCTAGAGATTCAACTGATATTGAAAACCATGATAGTCATGTTTACTGAGAAAAACAGAGCAAAGTGAAAAGGAAAATTGTGTAACAAATCAAAGTCACATTAACAAATCAAAGCAAAGTTAAAGTCAAAATTGTTAACTAACACACATGTCTCTTGTGCAGATCACATGGCAAACCTTACATGGAGCAAGCTCCATAACATCAGCGGTTATCTAAACCCTGATGTGCCTGAAGCCGAAGGTCTTAGAGATATGATAAGATTCTTATCTACCACAAGGGTAGCATATGCTAGAGCAGCCTGCACTATCACCCAAACCAAAACAACCACCTTCACAACCCTCAAAACGAATTCCTTTACCTAAGAAACCTACTGAACCCATTACTAATGATGCACCTAAGAAGAAGAGAAGGGTGTTGAGGATGGAAGAAGAAGAAGATGATGATGAGGATGATAGTCTGCCACTCTCTGATGTTCTCAAAATAAAAATGCCTGAGCCTAGGAGTCAACCAACAACAATCACACCTGACTTTCAAAGGCAAATGGTAAAAGTCAAACTTGAAGAAGAAGAACAACACAAACAACATGATGAGCAACTATTAAGGATGATTGATAAAGAGTTTCCCAAGTCTTCATCCATACAAGCTATGAAGAAACATGCTCAGAGGTTGTATGCTCTTAGATTTACATTCCAATATCAGAAAGAGAGAGTGAGAATTTGGCCTGACCCCAGAGTAAGTGATAGAATACACAAAATGACGATTCCAAGTAGATACAATGGACAAGTAAAGAAGATTGTAGATGCTGTGATAATGCTGGCCATTGCAGTGTCACCCTGGGAAATTCTTGATGACTTCAAGAGAGCTTAAAAGTCTAAAATGACTCCATAAACTTTACTAGAAAACAAAATGGTAAAGAAGGGGTTAATCTACAAGAAGCTTGAAGAAATAAGAAGAAATGAGCTCTAGTTATTGCTTGAAGGCACTCATCCTGATGAGTTTGCATATAGAGAGATAACAACTGTGGAGTTGAAAAGTGGAAAGCATATTAAGTACTTATCTGAGTACTATGGACCTGAGTTCTTCTTTGAAAGTGGAGCTGAAGAACTCACAATGGAAGAACAAGTTGTTTTCCTTGAGGCCTATGTCAGAGAGTCTTACACACTCATTATTAGGAAGTAGGTTTCATGGATGGGGTAACAGTCTGTGTCCAATTCCCCAAGACAGAGTGCCCATTCATCCTTTGCCAATCAAACCTTCTGAAATCTCTTCCCTGGCCTGAGCTTATAATTGAAGAATTCTGAGCTGATCCAGATTTTGTTTCTACCAATAAGTGGGACCTTAATAATTTTAAAGGTTTTGGCTGCATTGGTTCAGGGGGAGTTTGTTGGACCAAAAGAACCAATGAGCCAGATCAGAAAAACCTTTAAGTCCCACAGACATCAAAACAACTAAAGTGATCTACATCTGCTGAAGACAAAGTCTGAAGACATAGTCTGAAGACAAAGTCTGAAGACAAAGTCTGAAGACAAAGTCTGAAGACAAAGTCTGAAGACAAAGTCTGAAGACAAAGTCTGAAGACAAAGTCTGAAGACAAAGTCTGAAGACAAAGTCTGAAGACAAAGTCTGAAGACAAAGTCTGAAGACAAAGTCTGAAGACAAAGTCTGAAGACAAAGTCTGAAGACAAAGTCTGAAGACAAAGTCTGAAGACAAAGTCTGAAGACAAAGTCTGAAGACAAAGTCTGAAGACAAAGTCTGAAGACAAAGTCTGAAGACAAAGTCTGAAGACAAAGTCTGAAGACAACTGCTGAAGACAAAGTCTGAAGACAACTACTGAAGATAAAGTCTGAAGACAAAGTCTG
This sequence comes from Flaveria trinervia, assembly GCA_025506515.1. Classification (NCBI taxonomy): domain Eukaryota; kingdom Viridiplantae; phylum Streptophyta; class Magnoliopsida; order Asterales; family Asteraceae; genus Flaveria; species Flaveria trinervia. Next base: position 75,742 of record JACCIX010000158.1, read on the forward strand.
AAGACAACTGCTGAAGACAAAGTCTGAAGATCAAGTTCTCAGAAGTTGTCACAACAGTTGAAGTAGTTCTCTTCAGTAGTTGTGATGGTTTATATTTCAGTAGTTTGCAATCAGTAGTTTTATATCATGTAAAACATCTAAAGTTCTTATACTTCAGATGTTATAACTTCAGTAGTTATAATGTTAGTTTATACTTAGCTTCTAATGAAGGTGTCCTCGGTTATTATGGACATCTTTAGTAGTTTAGTTTAATTTCAGTTGTTTGTATAAATTAGTTAGATGTCACTATCATATGACGTCAGCTGTCACATTCCTTATAAAAGGAATGTTGACCTAATTTCCCTTTACGGGAAGCTTGTGCATGAATGAAAACATTCTTTTTGCAGAAAACTCTCTCTCTATAACTGTTACTGTTCTATTGAATATTCATATTATTCTTGCTAGAATTTCATCTAATCTTGTGCTATTCCGCTACAAATCCTAATCTAATTGATCAAACTAGATCTCGATCCTTTCAAATAACATTACAAATAATCCCCAAGAACAAAATATTCCTATAAGTTTGTGGAGTCATTTTAGACTTGTAAGCTCTCTTGAAGTCATCAAGAATTTCCCAGGGTGACACTGCAATGGCCAGCATTATCACAACATCTACAATCTTGTTTACTTGTCCATTGTATCTGCTTGGAATCGTCATTTTGTGTATTATGTCACTTACTCTGCGGTCAGGCCAAATTCTCACTCTCTCTTTCTGATATTGGAATGTAAATCTAAGAGCATACAACCTCTGAGCATGTTTCTTCATAGCTTGTATGGATGAAGACTTGGGAAACTCTTTATCAATCATCCTTAATAGTTGCTCATCATGTTGTTTGTGTTGTTCTTCTTCTTCAAGTTTGACTTTTACCATTTGCCTTTGAAAGTCAGGTGTGATTGTTGTTGGTTGACTCCTAGGCTCAGGCATTTTTATTTTGAGAACATCAGAGAGTGGCAAACTATCATCCTCATCATCATTTTCTTCTTCTTCCATCCTCAACACCCTTCTCTTCCTCTTAGGTGCATCATTGGTAATGGGTTGAGTAGGTTTCTTAGGTAAAGGAATTGGTTTTGAGGGTTGTGAAGGTGGTTGTTTTGGTTTGTGAGATGCTCTCAAAATTATGTGTGAAGGTAGCAGTGAAGTTGCTGAATTAACAAAGACAAGCTAGTCAATCAGTATGAAACCTTCCATCACACCAAAGGAGAATCCATATCAAAACAACTGCATAGATTTGTACAGTTGGTCAATGACTTGGAAATTATAGGTGTTTCATACAACATTAAAGAACTCAACAAGAAAATGCTTCACAGTCTACCTGAAAGCTGGAAGCAAAATGTCACAATGCTGAAAAATACTCTTGATCTTGAGAGTATTATTCTAGACATTATGATAGCCAAGATTGAAGCTTTGGAACTTGATGAACGAAGCAGAAATCTGAGTGGGCCAAGAGTGATTGAAGCCGAAAAATTCCCTTCAGAATCACATTCTGTTGAAAATGCTTTCATCACAGAGGAAGATGACTTCATACCATTAAGAGATCAAATGAACAATACTGGGTTCATTGCATCTCCACCATTCAATCACCATTCAACTTTAGCTCAAGCACCAAAAGTCTCCACTGCACCTCCAATCTCTCCAGAAGACTTAAAATCAGAAGAGCAAAAGGCAACTTACAATGCCTTTGTTGTAAGTTTTGAAGCATATCTTGGGGGAAGACTCACTTCTGCCCATCTAATACAGGAAGATTTAGAAGAATTAGATCCTGATGATGTTAAGGAGATGGATCTACAGTGGCAAATGGCAATAACTGCCATGAGAGCAAAGAAATTCTTCAGAAAAGGAAGAAAGTTGAGCCTAAATGAGAACACACAACTTGGATATGACAAATCCAAGGTAAAATGCTTCAACTGTGGCATGACTGGCCATTTCTCAAGAGAGTGCAATGCTCCTAAAAGAAACAACCATTCAAGGAACTCTCCTGGTCAATCATCATCACAGCCCAATTCAAGCTATCACTCAAACAATCAACAACAGCAGTACCATCATTCTCATCATCAACAAACACACCAGAATCAACCACAGCTGACAAATCAAGCCCATGCAAGCAGTTAGCCTTCTGCCAGTGCCCTTGTGATCAATCGAGATGGGATATGTGACTGGAGTGTGTATGCTGAGGAAGTCAAGCCTCAATTCCAAAATCATGCTCTTATGGCTCACATCAATGATGGACCATCTGCAATGCCTACTGAGGTAAAAACTAACCTTTGTAGTGAGAAATGCATAAATGAATTACAAGAGTATAGAGAACACTGTAGATAAAATTAAAGAAGAAAAGGTGAAGTTAGAAATGATGAAGACAGAACTAAAAAGTTTTGAAATCAAAATCAAATCTCTCATTTCTGACATAGAAAAATTGCATGGTGAGAAATACAATCTTCCAGCTGAAAATGAGCTACTTACTAAAAAGTTAGCTCTAGCTAAAGCTCAACAATCTATGACTGAAGTGAAACTTGAAAAGTTTCAAATGTCTTCAGTCAAGCTGCAAGAAATGCTGGATTCACAAAAGGATCCAAAGGACATGTTAGGGATTGGGTACAATTCATGTCCTCCGCCATACAATGACAATTACACTGTCATGCCTCACTCTGTATCACTCTCTGAATCAATCAAACCTAAAACTATGGAACCTAAATCAGTAGTGAAACAAGTGACAAATCCTCAAAACAAACCTAATGTTTATTTGAGACCAATGAGGATAAAATCAAGTTAGGACAACCAATCAAAATCAAAGAGTGTTCAGACAAGACAATGAATGTCATGAAACCATCAAGCCCTGTAAAATCAATTGTACCTTTTATAAAATTCATACCATCTGTTTTACAAGGCAAAAAGAAATATATCAAAACAGTGAAACCCACTAATGAAAGTAGTTCTCATAATGAGATTGTATCTCCATAAAATTCAAGCAAATCAGAAAAGGTTTCACGGAAAAAGAAACCAAATGTAAAACTGAGTTCAACACATAAAACTTCATCAGACCCTCAGTCATCAAAATTAAGGCAGGGAGTTGGGTTTGATATTTGTAACAAGAACATGTTGACCAGTTTGACAAAGAGGTGAGAAGTAGGTTGAAGAAACATAAACAGCCCAGACAACTGAACAAAAGTAGTGTTGTGAAACAATCTACTAAAAAGGCTGATTCTGATTCATCACCTAAAGAAAAGAAAGTGACTCATCAAAAGAAAGTATCAGTTGAGTCACACAAAGGAAAATCTGATTCGAGAAACAAACAAATGTATTATGATATTTGTGACATGTTCAATCACAAGACAGATAAATGCTTCTTCAGTCAATATTGTTCTATCTGTGATATGAACAATCACTCCACCAAAACTTGCTATTTCAATAAGTATTGTTCAATCTGTGACATGAATAATCATAATACATCTGATTGTTACTTCAATCAGAAGGGGTTGAGAATTCCACAACATAAGCCTATCTCAAAAACATCTACTGTGATGCATTCTGTCAGACCTCATCTTCATAATACTCAATCTAGGACACCTAGATCAACAAATGACAGAAATAACTCAAAGGATTTAAGGAAGGGTCAAAGAAATCATCTCACAATGAAACACAAACTTGACCTTCCTAAGCAAAAACCAACTTTTGATAATGAAACTCGGGCTAAATTTTTTACAAAGAAATAGAGACAAATGATTTCATTACTCATCTGAATCCTCAGTAGATGTTGATGAGATGACTCGACCAATTCTTTACCAAAAATCTCCCAAATCACCTCCATCTAAATCACTATTCAGAGGGAAATACCAGGAGGTGACTATCATGAATAGGAACGGGAAACCCAAGACCATCATGGCTTGGGTTCCTTATTCTAATTAGTTCTTTTTGTTTGTAGGTTTATCCACACAGGTCTAATAGCCTATGGTATGTAGACAGTGGATGCTCCCGACACATGACTGGAGATCGTTCCATCTTTCATGATTTCAAGTACATACAAGGAACTACTGTGGCATTCGATGGTGATTCAGAAGGTGGTAGGATTATAGGAGAAGGATCTGTGACAAATGGGATGCTGAGCTTTGACAGAGTGAATTACTGTGAACAACTGAATTTCAATCTACTAAGCGTGTCTCAGATCTATGACAAAAAATATTCCACTCACTTTATAGACACTTACTGCTACATTCTAAAACCTGGATTTCAGATTCCTGAAGAATGGGTTGTCTTAAAAACTCCGAGGACGAATAATACATATGTCTTAAACCTGTGTTCTGCATCACCTAAGGAAGAAACATGTCTTTTGTCTAAAGCATCATTTGATGAGTCACAACTTTGGCATAGACGTTTGGGGCACACTAACTTTAAAAATATGAACAAGTTAGTTAAAGGAAACCATGTAATTGGTCTTCCTCAAAAAGAATTCAATTTTATTGATCAATGCTCAGCGTGCCTCAAAGGAAAACAACACAAATCGTCTCACAAAACCAAGCTGGTGAACACTAACAATACTCCATTGAAGTTACTTCACATGGATCTGTTTGGACCAACTCATGTAATGAGTATAGGAAAGAAACAGTATTGTTTAGTGATCATTGGTGACTTTTCTCGATTCACATGGGTGTTCTTCCTACTTCATAAAAATGAAGCATCCCAAATCATTCAAGAATTTATCACTAAAACTGAATATCAACTTGATCTCAAAGTCAAAATAATAAGAAGTGATAATGGTACAGAGTTCAAAAATGAAAATATGAGTTCCTTTTGTGCAACCAAAGGCATTTCCCATCAATTCAGTGCATCTAGAACTCCTCAACAAAATGGGGTAGCAGAAAGGCGAATAAAACACTGATTGAAGCAGCAAGAACGATGCTAGCCGATGCTAAACTGCCAATCACCTTCTGGGCAGAAGCAGTTACACATCATGCTTTGTGCAAAATCGAACTCTGATTGTTAAACAAAGTAACATGACACCTTATGAACTGATATTTCATAGGAAACCATTTATTGGAAACCTCAAATCATTTGGTTGTCCAATCTCAATATTAACACCCGTGATCATTTAGGAAAATTTTCATCTAACTCTAATGAATGATTTTTTGTAGGTTATTCTTCCGTCTCAAAGGCTTATAGAGTGTTCAATCCTAGACTGAACATTATCGATGTATCCACAAATGTTCAATTCAAGAAACATTCGTTTCCTAAATCTACAAATGGTCCTGATTGGTTGTTTGATATTGACACTTTTACTAAATCATTTGACCAATTTCACTTGTCTGATGCAGGAAATATACATTGAGGTGATACTTCATCAACTATAGAAAGAAGAGATAACTATCCATTGAAACCTACATCTGATGAACATATGAATGAAGATGTTCCTCTTCAAGCTGATCCTATAAGACACTTGTCATAAAACCTTAGTGTTTCTTCTGAAGAAGGTCCCATCCTGGTACCATCTCACTCAGAGGACTTGTCACATGAGATCAGAAATCAAAAACAGGCTTCTCATCCAGAAGAAACTCATGGTATTTCAAATGATGCAAGCAACCTCAGTGCTGCTGAAGATGTAGCAGTTACTAAAACAGAAGTTGACAATCTTCATAATTCAACAACAATACAAGATGATTGTGCCTCTGACCATAATGAATTGAATGTCTCCAATCTTGGTGTAACTATTGCTCGTGACACCATACCTACCACAAGAATACACAAGAATCATCCAGTTGAAACCATTATTGGTGATCTTAATGAGTGGGTGACAAGAAGCAAGTCCAGTATTGCAAACATCTGTTTGTTCTCCTGCTTTGTGTGTCAATCAGTACCCAAAAACATCAAAGAGGCGCTTCAAGACAATAGTTGGATTGAAGCAATGTAGGAAGAATTGCTTCAATCAAGAAACAAGAAGTATGGCAGCTGGTAGATCTTCTTGAAGGATAATACCTATTGGTACCAGATGGCTGTACAAGTACAAGACTGATGATAGAGGGATAGTTATCAGAAATAAAGCAAGACTAGTGGCACAGGGATACACTCAGGAAGAAGGAATTGACTACGACGAAGTGTTTGCTCCTGTTGCTAGACTAGAAGTAATCAAAATCTTTCTTGCATATTCTGCATCCATGAAATTTACTGTTTATCAAATGGATGTAAAGTGTGCCTTCTTGTATGGAAAGATTGCTGAAGAAGTCTATGTAAGTCAACCACCTGGCTTTGAAGATCAAGATTTACTTCACAGAGTGTACAAGCTTGACAAAGCTCTGTATAGTCTTGATAAAGCTCCAAGAAAGTGGTATGAGACTCTATCATCCTTTCTTCTTGAACATGGGTATGAAAGAGGAAAGATTGATTAGACTCTCTTCAGAAGAATAAGAGGAAAAGACATGCTGTTAGTCCAGATCTATATGGATGATATTATATTTGGCTCAACAAACAATCAACTCTGCAAAAAATTTGAAGATCTTATGCATTCAAAGTTCCAAATGAGTGCTATGGGGGAACTCACATTCTTTCTAGGGGTGCAAGTCCAGCAAACAGCAGATGGAATCTTCATCAATCAATCACAATATGTAGAAACCATGCTGAAGAAATTCCACTTTGCTGACTGTCAGTCTATCAGAACTCCTGTAGATACTAAAGTGAAGATTGGACCTGAACCTGAAGGAAAATCAGTGGATCAAACTCACTATCGATCAATGATAGGTTCACTTATGTATCTAACGGCCAGTAGGCCTGACATTATGTTTGGTGTTTGTGTGTGTGCTAGATATCAAGCTGATCCAAAAGAATCATATGTGAACGCAGTCAAGAGGATATTCAGATATCTGAAGGGCAAACCAACTCTCGGATTATGGTATCCAAAGGAAGGAGAATTTAATCTCTATGCCTACACAGACAGTGAATTATGGAGGATGCAACTTCAATAGAAAATCCACATCTGGCGGTTGTCAATTTCTTGGTCCCAGACTAGTATCCTGGCAATGCAAGAAGTAGACAAATGTGTCTGTGTCTACAACAGAAGCTGAGTATATTGATGCTTCAGCATGTTGCTCTCAAGTTCTCTGGATTCAAAACTAGATGCTTCATTATGGTTTTAACTTTTTGCATACACAAGTTTCTATTGACAACACAGCTGCTGTCTTTATAACTAATAATCCAGTTCAGCACTCAAAAACAAAACATATTGAAATCAGATATCATTTTTTGAGAGACCGTGCTGAAAAAGGTTTAATCAAATTGATTCAAGTACCAACAGAAAATCAATTAGCTGATTTCTTTACCAACGCATTTGAACCTAGTAGGTTTGAATTTCTGATTCAGTCAATTGGCATAATTAACCTTGAGTAAAAACTATGAAAAACATCAAAAGCAATTTAAAACATCAGAAAAACCACAAAGAGAAATCAAGTTTTATGAAGAAAAGAATTATGGGAAATGATATAATTACAGTCGTTATATCATTCACTGTGCTTAATTTCAAAATGTAAAAGACTGAATGTACTTACCAGATATGTTGGTAGGCTCAACTTGGAAGAAAAGATACATGCAGTGATGAATTAAAGACATATTCAATTGTGAAACAATTATCACAAAGTACAGGTATGTATTGGCTTATCGGAATGCATGTGTGTGTAGTAGCCTAAACACACCAGGTACTGATACTTTATGAATCTCTTTCACCACATCATGTTTCATCTCTGTTTTGCTGAGTAAAGACCTGATGAAAGTTGCACATAGTGCAGATGTCATGATCCAAAAGATTCCAATGTGGAACACATCCAAAAATTGGATGAATCAACAAAGTAACACATCCAAGTGAATGAACAAAAGAATCCTATCATGGATCACCTTCCAAAGTGAAGTGAAAAGAATCCCAATGTGGATCAACATGAAAAAGGATCAAATTAAAAGAATCCCAATGAGGATCAGTGAAAATGAGATTTCATGACTTAAGTAACCTGGTAAGAAAAGTTATGAAAAAGTTCTACCATACACTGTATAAGGAGGGTTGATCATTTCATGCTTATGTGTGTGAGGTACACATTGAATAATAATCAACCAAAACATGATAAAAGTCATTTGCATCAAAATATCAACCAAGTATGAGTTAAGAGAACAAACATACCTTCAATTCATGTTCATAATCATGTCCATTTAATCATAAAGGATGCACATGTGTAATGTAAGATTGATATGATCTCTACAAAGAGATTTCTCTTCATTATTAATATAAATCAAAATAATATTCAAAACTTTTAAAAATTAAAGTTTCTCTCCAAATGTGGACATAAACTTTAGGGGGAGTAATTTAAAATTTTGGTGTATGGTCAAATTTTGTTTATTAACTCAATTTTGAAAAACAAAACAAAAAGAATTTTAGTTGGTGTTGTTGCAATAAGTCATACCATTATATCTCAGCTTATGCAGATTCTTAGAAGCATGATAAGTCCAAGATCTGTCAAAATTAGGAAACTTGTATTATTGTGACATACAAGTCAATCCAAACAAGAAGTGACAACTTCAACAGCCAACTTCATAAGAAAAATCAATCAAGGACACTCTTCACAAGAGAATAATCAATTCAATCACATTAACTTTTGATTAAGTTCAAAAGGTAATGCAGGTAAGTGCATTAGTTAATGCGGGTGAAGGTAACCCATGCATGTAACTAATGCAGGTAACAATAATATTTGAAGTGCAACTAATGAGGACATGATTTTACTCTATCGCGTTAGTGTGTGAAGTGTATGTGAAATTTACTCTACCGCAGTTGATACAGTCGACAAATGCGTATGAACAGGCCCCTATCGCATTTGCTACAGGGCTGTGTTGACTTGTCAACCACATTTGTAGTTGCACAAATGGACTTTGTTCTATGCATTTGCTAGTGTACATATATAGATATGGTAAAACAAGCAACTCAACCGCATTTGTTACAATGTTCTTTCGCATTTACTACAAATCGAATGCGGACGACCAACATTTCAAGTTTAACTTCCGCATTTGCAACAGTACACAAATGCGAATAGAATAAAATTAAGAAACAAAACTTCCGCATTTGTAACAGTAGAGTAATGCGGACAATCAATCAAAATTAATCCTCTGCATTAGCTACAGTCACAAATGCGGATGACCAAAAGCAGTCAAATATGGACTGTCAATGTCAAAAGTTCGTCTTCCGCATCTGCTACAGTGAACAAATGCGGATCACCGAAATCAAACAAATTAACTTCAGCATTTGCTACAATGTTGACTGTATCTGCTTGTAAACTTATAAAATTTTGCAAACCTATAGTACACCACCATCAATCATCATCATCATCACAAACATTCAAAGATTTTTTGTGTTTCATCCTTAAACATTCTTGTCGTCGATTCAGAACCACAGTCGTTTTGAAGATAAGGTATAACTTCAACAGATTTTGAAACCAAAACCTAAGTCTCGGACTGTTACCCTAAATCAAACAATGAACCAGAAAATATTGAAGCACACAAAATCAAACTCATTAATGTGATGTAATACACATTTTCGATCTCAATAAAATATAAATTGATAGGAATTCAACTGATATGAAAACCATGATAGTCATGTTTACTGAGAAAAACAGAGCAAAGTGAAAAGGAAAATTGTGTAACAAATCAAAGTCACAAACAAATCAAAGCAAAGTTAAAGTCAAAATTGTTAACTAACACACATGTCTCTTGTGCAGATCACATAGCAAAAGCTCCATAACATCAGCGGTTATCTAAACCCTGATGTGCCTGAAGCCGAAGGTCTTAGAGATATGATAAGATTCTTATCTACCACAAGGGTATCATATGCCATGACAGTCCGACCGACAATCTACGAGAATCCCATCAGATCATTCTAGAATCAGCTGAAGTTGTTGAAAAGGATGGACTAAAAGTTCTAACTGGGAGAATCAACAGTGAACTCACTCTGAGAATCACAGAAGAATCAGTTAGAAGACGTCTGGAATTCAATGATAATGCAGATGATCCTCTTGAATTGGATGATGAGGAAATAACCACATTTTTCTCTGAATTGGTTATGAAGGGAGTTATGAAGCAAAACAGATAGTCAAAGGATTAGTGGATGCCTTGGAGATTCCTAATTCATATGTTCCAACATTGTCTGTCTAAAAGGAAAACAGGATGGATGACATTCCCGTCTTCACATCTTCTGCAATCTATGCTCTCTGCACCAACTGACGGTTTAACATGACTGCATATGTATTCAATGGCCTAATCTCCATCATTCAAGAAGGGTTGAGATACAAGTTTCTAATGTACACCAGATTCATTCAATGTCTAATCAATGAATCATTCATGACATTGTTAATGAAGGACTTGTGCTTAACAATCTCATTATGATGCAAGATCCTATAAGTAGATCAAGAAGAAGGACCCAACAAACTTTTACCTCAACCATCATCACTTCCATCACCACAACCAACACCACCAATGCAAACCAATACCATCACCAATACCATCCCCAATACCATCTCCAATACAATCCCCAATACCATCACCAATGCCATCACCACAAAAAATACCAAAACCTTCCACACAACCATCTCTTCAAACATTACCTCAACCATCATCACTTCCATCACCACAACAACACCACCAATGACCACTCAACCCACACCTATATCACCACATCATCAATCTCCAATATCACCACACCAATCACCTATTTTTTTACCAACCTTTACCATCATCACTTATCACCCTGCTGAAACAAAAGGATCAACAAGTGCATCCAAATCATCCAAATCATCTTCTGATGAGGAGGATCATCATGATCAAACCAAAGCTATGAAAGACCCTTCTGAGGCTGCTCCTTCAGAGACCTATGCTGAATCCAACATCAACAGGCCTGATGAAAAAGATGAATTAATATCTGAGTTGTTACTCAAAGTGGAAGGATGGAAGGAACTTTAAACAGGACAGCAGGAATCATAAATGACAGAATCCTAGAACTGGATGAGAAAGAATGTGAATAGAAAGATCTTAAAGAGAAGTATGCAGTTGAACGAAAAGAACAAGACAAAGAAATTGAGAATTTAAAAGCTGCACTGAAACACTCAAGAGAAGAAGTGAGTGGACATATAGATACTCTTCAAATACAAACTATTGCAATAGAGGAACAAGAAAACATCATAGAAGGACAAGCTGATAGCATCTCAAAACTTGAAAAGGAAATTGAGAGCAAGAACAAAAGAATATTTGAGCTTGAAATGATGATCAAAAGAACTGAAGTGAAGGATGACGACGAGATAGAAAAACAAGAAAAGGTTAATGATGATGACAACCAAGTTATAAATGAGAATGAAGAACAAGTAGATGATAAAGGTCAAACGAGATCAAAGACCAAAGCCTAGACATGGTAGTGTATTCTGGAAACACTAGATATTCAGACTCTAAAAAGGTGAATTTGAAGAACTCTTCAATACTCTGGATAGTTTTGCATCTGAATAATTAGCATTGATGATGATTTCTAGGAATTCATAAACAATCAAAGAACTGAGGCAAAGCCAATTATCTTTATTCCCAAATCACCAGTGCCATTGGAAAAGGAATTAACTCTGCAAATTGTCTCTGCTATATCATTAAGTGAAGAACAAAAAGAAGAACTCAAAGAAAGATATGAACAAGAAAGGAAAGAAGAAACTGAGACTAAACAGAAAGAAAAGAGAAAAGTAAAATGAAGGATCAAGAGCCAAGTACACCTGAACAGGTCCCTAAGCAAAAGAACAAACTGAAACTCTAGCCCTCAACATCAAACTTACTCACGAAAGAGGAAGTATCTGGCCGAAAAAGCTAAAGGCAAGAGACCAATAACTGAAGAAGAACAGCAAAGAAACAAAAAGATGACCCAAGAAGTTTAGCAGCAATGCTGAATTTTTGGAAGAACATGAGCAGGCAGAAGCTCAGTTGTAAAAGTTGGCTAGAGCAATTGAGTTAGAAGAAGGAGAAATTGATAATGAATATGAAGTTAAAATGGATGTTCTCATGGCCAGTCCGATTAAAGAAGAACAGTCAGTGGAAGACATGGTAACAAAAGCTCAAACTGATGAATTGATGATTAAAGCCATGTTTTTGATCAATCAAGGCTATGATCCTGATGAAGTATTGGGATGACTTATGAGAGAATGAAAGAGGAGGAAGAGAAAGTGAAATTATTGCTTGATCCAACAATAGACACTGAATATGAGAAGTCAATAACAAAGGATACTCCAAAACATAAGGACTCGTCTTTGAAGAAACAACAAGGTATGTAATACCTCTGCCAAGAAGGGGTCCCCTACAAAAGCTGTCTCAAATGAAGAAATCAACCTCATCCCATGAATCATTATTTCCTGATCCTTATAACATGTGTGATAAGGAAATGAAGGAATATCTCTCAAGTCAGGGATTCACAAAAGAAGGATTGCCAACATGAAGACAAATTCTTTAAGGGCTGCAACTCTTCAATTGATCAATGAAAAGAAAGATAAACTCAAGAAACTGGAAGAAGAATTGACAAGGACCAAACCCAGAAGCAGAGTGTCAGCTGAAGACATGCTGTTAAAACTAAAAGATCAAGAACTACTTGCCTCAGTGCTCCACAAATACCCTGAATGGTTTGCAGAACCATCTCAGTTGAAGCTACAAGAAGGACTGACTACTGCAGAGCTGATCAGAGGGGTTTGTACTCCTAAGGGGAAGGTAGATCAGAAGATAAAGCATGGAAGTATGATAGCACATGGAACATGTTCATGGTGAAGAGAATCTCAGGGCTAGTACAATTCTTTACAGAGTACTCAGCTCTAGTAAATGCCCTGAGATTCATGATTTGAAGGAGCTAGCTTAACTTGAACTGATCAATCATGCAGCTATGTTCAGGGATATGAATTTGAGAACATACTTAAGATTTTCAGAAGAACACAAAACTTCAATTCATTAATGACAATTTGCTTAAGAAAAGAGAAAACTTTGTCGATCCCCTGGATAAGAAGAAAAGGTGGAAGCAGAGGAAATTGTATTCCCTGAGTTGAAGGTAAAGCCAACTGAGTCATTGAAGAGAAAAGTAGTATCTGGTACTCATTCCTCCACTCCATCTCAAACGTGTACTATGATGAGAGAACTTATGAGATGGTGATAGAAAGGAAAGTGGGAGGAAAAGAAGGAGCTGACATAAGATTATTCAGTGGATATGAAGTAAGATTACTTGATGAATCATACATCCACTACATTTATACGAGAGCACTCAAGGGAATTAAACAACAAATTGGTGTGAACAAGACATGCACTTCTTTCTGAAAGCATCAAGTTGTTGAAACTAGCCTATGATAGAATAAATATTAAAAGAGACAAAAGAAAGAAGAAGAAAACACCACTACAACTTGGTAATATTGTTAAGCTTGAAGTGGATGTGGGAGGGAGTTTATTGATTCATAGAGATTGTCTTTCCACAATCTCCATGTGGGAACCTATCTCTCTCAAAATGTTACCAATGGAAGCCATCTACAACATGAGCAGAATGAAAATACATGTGCTGAGTAGAGACAGGATGTCAGAAGCAACAGATTTTGTAAACATGATCAAGGCTATCCTGGATCCCACTAAAGCTGCATTCATACTACCTCCTGAAGACCCAGCTGAATCTTCACAACATCAATCACCTCCTAAACATTGAGGAAAACTAGGTTGTATAATCCTTTAGGGGAGTATTGTTGCACCCTGAAAGGATCATACATGCCTACTTAATGGGTGAATTGATGATTGTTCAGCTGGAATCCCACAAGTCCAAGATGAAATACGGATGAAGATCTGCCAAGAAAATAACAAGTGTTATCTTCCGCATTAGTTAATGCGGAAGACAAAACTCTGATGCGGACAAGTGTTTACTATTCCGCATTGACTAATGCGGAAGACATAGTACTAATACTGAACAAGTTACTCTTCCGCATTGACTAATGCGGAAGAACAAAAGAAGATACGGACAAGACCTTGATCATCTGCATTGACAAATGCGGACGACCAACCAAATGCGCACAAGTATTTGTTCATCCGCATTAACCAATGCAGATGACCAACTTACTAATGCTCATGATCAAGTGGAAATTCTGATCAAGATTATCTTATCCATATTTGTCAATGCCGATGAACAAGCAGAGATACGGATCAAGACTTAGACTAGTTTATGATGTAATAGGTCAGGGGTAGTTTAGTTATTTTGTAAAGGCATCTTGTCTTCCTATAAATAGAATAGTTAACCTCATACTAAAGTGACGGCTGATAGATAGAGAATTTTTGTTGTAATTATTCTCTATAACTTATCAACTTTCATATATCAATACAAACAGTATTTATGAGTAATTCTCTTGCTTGAATGTTCTTTGATTGTTTGTTTCCGCCACTCAATCATTGACTTGATATCATATTCGATTCTCAGTAAGAATATCACTCTTACTCAAACCCAGTCATAAATACCGCCTAACAACGGTTTACTACCCATAATACTCATGACTTAAAGCCATTCAATAACATCATCCCCTTCAAGTATCTAACTTGAAATGATTTAGGTGAATCAATCATCAATCCTTTTGTTACAGATGTCATGTTAAATCCAAGGACACATAATGATCATTTGTTGTTGATTTAACTTAATCAGGCCTTAGACATCTTGCTCTCAACGAATAAGAGGAACAAATTCCATTTTGACTACATACGTTTATCACAATCATCTTATGTCACAACTGAACATAGCCTTATGTACTATACATTATTTCAAAGCAGTGAAGAACTAGCTCAAGGTATAACACTTGGTGAATCTCAAAACCAAATATGTATCTTAGGTCAGAGGATACCAAATGATATTCTCCTATACTCAAATTTACTTATGATCAATCTAGAAGATTCCATGTAGTAAATTTGAGATGCGGGTCAGTCCAATATTTGTATCCTACAAATATCTATGAACCTTGGCAGCAACCAATGCTCTATATTCAAGCCTTATGAATATCCACCAATCCATGTTCATAATAGTCTTACGTTCATGTTTTTTCCCACAAATATGACCGACTATGGACATTTAGAATAATAAACATATTCATGGATATATAAATGCTAAAAGGGAACACAACTCAGAATATCACAAATATATAAAGAGTTAAATATTACATTGTTCCAAACATTCAAATACTAACTAGAAAATTGAAGTCCTAAGGCACAAGTATGACTTTCATGCTTTGCCCTTTCAAGGAGCTTCATGAGTGGATCCGCAATGTTTTGAATGGTGTGAACTTTACGAATACATATCTTTCCTTTTTCAACTTCATCCCTTATGTAGTTGAATCTTCGCTCAATGTGTCTAGTCTTTTGATGTGCACGGGTTCCTTGATTTGTGCAATCGCACCCTCTTTATCACAAAAGATTTCTAGGGGGTATTTAATGGTAGGGACGACCCCTAGATCAGTGATAACATTCTTTATCCATGCAGCTTCCTCAGCTGCTAATGAGGCGGCTATGTATTTGGATTCTGTAGTGGACAATCCTATCACGTGTTGTTTTGAACTCTTCTAGGACACTACCCCTCCATTCATAATGAAGACATACCCCGATTGTGATCGAGAATCATCTCGATCAGTTGGAAACTCGCATCTGTGTAACCCTTACAACGAATTCCTCTTCACCAGACCGTATATTAGAAACATAACCTTAGTCCTCTTAAGGTATTTCAATATACTTTTAACAACCATCCAATGGCTAATACCTGGATTCTGCTCATATCTGCTCGTCATGTTTAACGCGCATGACACGTCCGGTCTAGTGCATATCATCGCATACATGATGGATCCTATAGCAGAAGCATATGGGATGTCCTTCATTCGATCTTGCTTTTCCTTTGAGCTCGGATATTGAGATGTACTCAATATTTAGATTTTTCCATCTTGAACCTTTTCAAGACTTTATCAATGTATGCACTTTGGTTTAAACCTATCAACTGCGTTGATCTATCCCTGTAGATCTTTTTTCCCAAAATATAGGTAGCTTCACCGAGATCTTTTATGGAAAAACAACTTCCAAGCCAGGTTTTAACACCTCCATGGTTGGAATATCATTTCCAAAAAGTAGTATATCATTAACATACAATACTAAGAATGTAATTATGCTCCCACTAGCCTTCTTATATACACAAGTCTCGTTAGTGTTCTTGATGAAACCAAAATTCTTGATCTCTTCATCAAAATGTTGATTCCAACTTCTTGATGCTTGTTTCTTTCCATAGATTGATCTCTTTAACTTGCATACTTTATTAGGATGTTTTGGATCGACAAAACCATCAGGCTGAACCATTTGGATAGTCTCTTGAGATGTCCATTAAGAAAGGTGGTTTTGACATCAATTTTCCAAATCTCATAGTCATAATATGCAGCTATGGCAAATAATATCCTAATTGACTTTAGCATTGCCACAGGGGAGAAGGTTTCATCATAATCAACCCCTTGAGTTTGATTGAAACCTTTTGCTACAAGTCTTGCTTTGTAAGTATCCAAGTTTCCATGCATATCGGTTTTCTTCTTGAAAACCCACTTGCATCCAACCAGTTTGGAGTTAAGTGGAGGGTCAACCAATTCCCAAACTTGGTTGTCATACATGGATTGCATCTCTATGTTCATGGCTTCCAGCCATTTGTCACAATTCAATTGGACATTGCATCATGGTATGTAGTTGGCTCATCGGAGTCAACCACATAGCATCCATTCATGAAAAATCCATATCTTTCAGGTGGAATGCTAACTCTACCAGATCTGCGAACGTTTTGTGTGTATTGATCAACCTCTTGATCATCATTAACAATCTCTTGTTGATTGCTAGTTTCAACCAAATGTGTATCGGCTTGTGGATCTTGATCCTCATCAAATTCCACGGTTCTATGCGTTATTCATTCCATAAGGAACTTAGCTTCCAAGAACTCTACCTTTTGAGCAATAGATACCTTTTGATTTGTTAGATCAAAGAAGTAGTATCCTATACAGTCTTTGGGATATCCAACAAATATACACTTAGTGGATCGACTTTCCAACTTGTTTTGGGTGTTTAGCTTAATATAAGCTTCACAACCCGATACTTTTAAATATGATAGCCATGGAACTCTTCCATGCCATATTTCAAAAGGTGTCGAATCCACTTTCTTGGTCGGGGCCATATTCAAGAAACGAGTGGAGAGCAATGGGAAACCCCAAAATGATAAAGGTAGTGAGCTTATAGCCATCGTAGATCGAACCATATCCAATAGGGTTCGATTTCTCCTTTCGGACACACATTATGTTGTGGTGTTCCAGGTGGAGTAAGTTGTGAGATGATCCCACCACTTCTTAGAAGGTACTGAAAAGCCTCACTGAGGTATTCACCTCCTCTATCTAAACGAAGAACTTTGATAGTTTTATTGAGTTGATTTTCTACTTTATTCTTGAAGATTTTGAACATTTCAAAAGCTTCATGTTTATGCATCATCAATTACACATAACCATATTGACTATAGTTGTTGGTGAAGGTGATGAAGTATCTTTCACCATTTCTTGTCATTGTCTTAAAAGGGCCACATACATCCGAATGTATGATTCCCAATAAGTCTTTTGCCCTCTTGTTAGTACCACTAAAGGGTGACTTGGTCATCTTCCCTTGTAAACAAGATTCAGACTTATCAAATGAAACATTTTCATTTGTTTTCAAACGACCATTCTTTTGAAGTGTTTGAATCTGATTCTTGTTTATGTGACCAAGACAACAATGCCAAAGATATGAATAACTTAAACCTATTTTAATTTTCTTGGTGCTTGATTGGTATAATGAGTTATTATAGGATGAATCATCATGAACCAATTCATAGATACCATTAAAAGGCATAGCCTTGAAATAAAATACATCATCAATACAAACATAAATACCATTGTTTGCAAACTTTAAATCATAACCACATTATTTTAGAATTGAAATAGAAATTATGTTCCTAGTCAAACTAGGAGCATACAAAATGTTCTTAAGAACAATTTCCAAACCATTGAAAGTTTCAAAATATAGTCTCCTTGGGCTTTGACATCAACTTTTGTTCTCTTGCCCATGTAGAGACTTGTGTCTCCCTTCTTAAAGTGCTTATTTCTTTTGAACCCCTATAACAAATTGCAAATACGAGTTCCACATTTGGTATCCAATACCCATGTGTTTGAAGAAAAAACATTTAAACCAATGTGAATAATGAAAGTTGTACCTGAGCTTTGCCCAACATCCCTCTTGTTCCTCGACTCTTTGAGATAGGTTTGACAATTCCTTTTCTGATGTCCCATCTCACCACACTCAAATCATGGATCATTCTCCGTTACCTTAGGCTTCTTAAGCTTAGGTTTTGGAGGTTCCACTTTAGCCTTTCCTTTCCCCTTTCCTTTGATGTACCCCTTTCCTTTGGCAACATTTGCCTTGGTTTCGGGGAATAGCCTTTTCTTATTGCCTCCCTCATTGATCGAGAGAACAGGTAGAACCTTACTACCCATCCCTGCCTTGGCTGTTTTGAGCATTGCTTGAAGCTCACAAATGCGCTTGTCCCACCCGTTCATATTGTAATTCATTATGAACGTCTCAAACCTTTTGGTTAGACCATTAAGGGTCAAATCTGTGGCCAGCTACTTTGAGATGGGACAATTAAGCCTCTCGAGGCAATCAATGTGGCTTTTCATCTTAAGAACATAAGATGATACCGATTGGGTTTCTTCCATGCGACATGAATGAAGCGCTCGAACCGTTCCGAAGCGCTCTACACTAGCTTGTTGAAGGAACTAGCAAACTGAAAATTAAGGCACATTTTATGTCAACAACAAAGCCAAGATTGTAAGGATCATTCATATGTGAAAGAACTAGCAAACAAGTAATATGTAACAACCAAAACAAACCATGGAACTACCTTCCAAAGGCTGCCCAAAACGCTGGATGTGAAGAAGAGGATGAAGCCTTGAGGGACCAAGACACCAAATAAGATGTCCTCAAGCTTGTATACCACAAGCATCAAGCAAAGACCCTTTTGTTAGGATTTGAACACCAAAACCGAATCAAGAAAGCTGCTGAAAACCAATTTTCAGCTTGTATTTCCTTCAAGAATAGGGAAGAAGAAAGGTCCTTGAGGTTCTTGCATGTGAGAGAGAGAAGGAAGATTGAGTGTGTGTGTGTGTGTCTCACTAGTTAATGAATACCTTGTTCCAAGAAAACAAAAGGCACATCCCCTTCAAAAGGGGCGGCCAAAAATAATTCTTCAAATTGGGTTTCCCCTATTTTATTTACCTTTTAACTGTTAACTAGTTATTGAATTAGTCATGTAATTAACCATTAATTACATAACTCACACACTCTATTATTCTTTGGTGTTATTTAACCAACTTAAATAACATTACAAATAATCCTCATGAACAAATGTTAAGTGCTCTAAGAAAGATTAACATGTTGTCTTTATTTGTCTTTTTATAGTTTGTAATAGTATAGGGACTATTTGTGTAATTTGTTAGTTCCTTTACTTTTTGTTTTCAGTATAAATAGCTTAGATTTGTAGGTAGATAAAAAGGAATACACAAGATATTCGAATATGCTTTCATACTTGTAATTGTCTTAGCTTGATATTAATGAAAACTTGAATTTTATTGATATCTTCTTTTGATTTGATTACTTTGTGTGAATTTCATTGAATTGTGTTACAAATCATCATAGATTTATTCATTTGATCCTATCAAATGGTATCAGAGCTGTTGGTAAGCTATTAGTGATTGATTTTCTTTTTAAGTTCATCGAACTTGAAAACCTAAAAATCTCACTGAATCTGTGATTGAGATAAAATTCAATTGAAAATTTGTGAATTTCAGTTGTGTTTCATCATCAGAAACATGATTTGAATCACAATTAGCAGATCTATTCATCAAATTCAAGCCAATTTGTTGAATTTGTTGTTCGAAAAAGGTTTGAAGTTTCGAACTAAAATTCTCAAAATTGAGGAATTGTTGTTGAAATTGAAGAAATTGATATTAAGAAGAATGTTTCGGCATAAAACTCGTCTAATTGAAAAGTTTCAATCGAATTCATCAACATTTGAAGAATTCAGAAGATTTGAGTTTGTTACATTCATTTGAAGATGATGAATGTGTCGCATGAGCTGAGATTGACTGAATTTGTCTAAGTGTTAGACGCATTAACACTGTGTAGACGTTCTTAGTCGGTCGTTTGAGTACTGTTGAGGAGAAGAATCTCAGACGTATCACCTTGTTGAGTTGATAATTGTTAGGCGCTGGATAACTGTTTAGACGTTTGACAACTGTTAGACGCTTGACAACTGTTTAGGTGTTTGACAACTATTCAGGCATTTGACAACTGTTTAGACACTTTTAAACCTTCCAGATGCATTAATACTTAGACGTTTTGGAAAATTTTCTAAGGCATTCCCTTAGACGTTTCTCAACTTAGACGCATCAACTGCTGAGGCGTTTGAATACTGTTCAGACGTTTTAACCTTGATACTTAGAATTTTTTTTAAGAAAATTCTTTGAAAACTTTTTCATTTTTTTGACAAAAAAAATCAAAATATAAGAAAACAACAAAAATATAAGAATGATAAAATCAGAAGATTCTAAAAACAGAGTTCCAAAACTTAAAAATAGAGCTGATTTCAAAAATTGGTCTTAGACTAAAACAACACTTTAATTCCATTGACACTAATCTCTGGAAATCTATAGAAAAAGGACCATACATTTCTATAACAACGGATGGACCAGACAGAGGATTTGTGTATACTAAAGATTCTCCAGAACCTTATCCAGAAGATGATCTTCAAGGAGATGATCTGAAAAGAGTTAAAAATGATATTAAAGCCTATTCATTGATGTGTAAAGGACTACCTTTGAAAGTTCTTACAAGGCTTGATGCATATCAAACTGGATATACACTATATAAAGCATTGAAGATCATTTGTGAAGGAGGTAATGAGATTCAAAATCTAAAGAAACAAAAGCTGAAAAGACAATTAGAATTGTTTCAACATTTGTCTGGAGAGACAATAAATCAGATGATGAACAGATTTGTTCAACTCATAACTAAGATGTCAACAGCTGGTATCAAACCTGATCTTGAATATTTAAATCTCACTCTACTCAATGCTTTACCATCATCATGGAAACAAACTGTAGCTCTACTAAAGCATACTGAGATTCCAATGGATCTAGATCTTCTTATTGCAAAAATAGAATCAGTGGAGATTGATGAAAGCTCAAGGAATAATGATAGAGCAGCATCAATGTCTCAATATCAGTTTGTTGCTTCTCCTGCAACCACCATAGAAAATGCATTCATGGCAAAGAGTGAGAAAAGTCCTCAAGAAGAAGGAGACTTGTTTGTAGGAGCAGGATTTTTCACTGACTCATCATTTACTAGTGCACCTGCATATACAACTCAGTCTCATTCTCAATCTCCTCCTAAACCACAATCACAATCATCAAATATTCAGACAGAGACTTCTTCATCATCTAACTCTGCTAAATCTGGCAAAGTTAAAGATGTGATTAACATCCTATTAGAGGATGAAGAGTCCAAAACTGCATTTACTGCTTCTATGGCCAGCTTTCAAGCATATCAAGGTAGCCATTTAACTCAACTAGATTTTGTTTTACAGGATTTATTTGAGATGGATCCTGAAGATGTCGAAGAGATGGATCTGAACTGGCAGATGGTGATGATTGCCTACAGGACTCAAAAACATTCTTATGTCAACAATAAATACAAGCCTAGTGCAAACAAGACTGTTGGATTTGACAAGTCAAAAGCTAGATGTTTCAACTGCAACAGTTATGGACACTTCTCAAAAGAATGCAAAGCTCCAAGGAATAATGGAGGAAGTGCTCAAACAAGCTCAAATAATCAAAGGATTCAACAAGCTTAGAAGACTTTTCAAAAGCCTTATCAAAGTCTTCCTATGCCAAAACATAAAGATGAAACCAAATCATCACATGAAACAAAGAAAGCACTAGTAGTCAGCATAAAAGATGGATATGATTGGAGTGCATATGCAGATCAATTTACAAATGAATTAACATCAAGTTTATCTCTTATTGCAGAAATTCAAGAAGAAGATTGGTCAGAAAACAATGACCCAAAAGTGGAAAGTGATGAAGAGGAAGATAACTATGATTGGAGTGACAAGTCTGATCCTAAAGAGGATACAGAGGAAGTAGCTCTAATGTTCAGTCTGATCAACCAAAGGTTAACTCTTCTAATTCAACATCTGAAACCACAGTTCCAAAATTTCCTGAAATACCATGAGAAGTAAGAGAAAAGCTTTGCACCAAATCATGCTTTGAACATGTTGAACACTACACAAACTATTCATTCAAAATCTGTGAAAAGCTAAAACAAGAGGAATCTATGCATAACCAACTTAAATCTGATCATAAAACTGCAGATCAAAAGACTATCTCTCTTCAAAATTCATGGAACAAAACACTCAAAGATTTAGAAATTGTTACAAAACAATTAGAAGAGATGACTAAGAATCTTGAACAAGAGAAAATAGCACATGCTGCTACTCAAGTTGATCTGGCAAAAGTAAAGAGTTCAAAAATGATAGTAGAAAAACTAATCAGTGAAAGAAAAGATAAACAAAAAGCAGGATTAGGTTTCACTCATGAACCTATGCCTGAATCTATCACAAACACACTACCAGAGAACTTCAATACTCATGATCATTCACCTGTAAATAAAGCAAAGCTTAAAGTCTTCCAGATCAAAAACAAGAATGCAAAAGAAGAAAAAGAAAATGTTTAAGTGTTTGTTGAAAAAGATGAAGAAAAAATCAAAAATGGTCATCCAATCAAAATAAAATCATATGAACCAAAACAACCAAAACAAAATATATCTTCTGATCAAATTCATAATGTAATAGAAGTCAGAGTTCAAAACAAGGAAAAACAACAGATAGGAACATCAGAAGATTCAAACACCATCAATATGAAACAATTACAATCAGAAAAGGAATCTTCTTCTGATGATGTTCAATCTGAACATAAACCAAGTTCTTCTAAATCAAATAATCAAAGAAGAAGAAAGAAATCTGCAAAAGCAACATCTGAACAAAACAAAAGTTCAGAAAATTTGATTAAAGCAACAAATCAAACATCAAAACTAAAACCAATTAAATTTGTGTTAGCACGTATGTTAAATATGAATTCTCTTCCAAATAATAAAGCAAATATTATGAACAAATTAAACTCTAATCTGAAATCTAGTTCAGATTCAAAGACTTCCGTTGTAGCAAAAAGGTTTGTTTCTAATACATTCAAGAAGGAAGTTCATGGTAAACAAATAAACAATAATCTGACACAAAATCAAACTGTTAAAAATGAAAGACAACAATTTAACTATATGACACCAAAATCAAACATTATATCATTGTCAAAAGTTAACAAAAAGTTGTTTTTAACTCCACAAAAGTACTATGAAATTTGTGATATGAAAAATCACAATACTGCTAAGTGCTACTTCAACAAGTACTGTCACATATGTGACATGAGAAATCATTCAACAACAGATTGCTATTATAACAAATATTGTACTTATTGTGATGAAAAGACTCACAACACTACAAATTGTTACTTTAGAAATAGATCTCCCACTAAAACTTGTAAAACCAAACATGAGCAAAGGATTCGCTAATCCACAGTATTTGAGAAATCAAACTAATGGATTTCAAAGAGACATTAATCAATCTAATGTAGGTTTGAGATCTTTTCCTAAGAACAATTATATGAGCTCAAAACATAACATCCAAGAACACTTCATACCAAGACCTGTAAGGATGAATAATAAAATTGTTAGTCACCAATACATTCCAAAAGATATCAATCAAATGGTATGAATGTTCACAAAAATAAATCAAATAATTTTTCAAATAAAATTGGTAAATTCATAAAGAATAAACCTGATTTAAAAATCTCCATTATAAACAATTTATAGTTGTTGATAAATTTGGAAAGCCCAAGACCATTGGGCTTGGGTAGATATTTCAACTTAACTTTCTTGTAGTGTAGGTACGCCCAAAAAGACCAATCAATACATGGTATGTGGATAGTGGGTGTAGTCGGCACATGACAGGCAATACTGCCTTGTTACAAGACTTTAAGTCAAAAGATGGAACTCACGTCGCCTTTGGTGGTGATGCTGGAGGAAAAATAACCGGTGAAGGAACAATATCCAATGGGATAATAAGCTTTGATAAAGTCAACTTTTGTTCACAGTTGAACTTTAATCTTTTAAGCGTATCTCAAATATGTGACAAATCTTATTCTGTTCTGTTTGATGATTCATTCTATTATGTTTTGAAGCCATGTTTCAAGATAAGCAAAGATTGGGTGATTGTTACAGCTGAGAGAGAAAGAGATGTATACAAATTGGATATGTCTCAAGTTGATCCTTCAACTGAAACAACATGCCTAATTGCAAAGGCATCAAATGATGAAGCCACTATGGCATAGACGTCTCGGTCATTCAAACTTCAAGAACATGAACAAGCTTGTAGCAGGAAATCATGTAATAGGACTTCCGTCTAAGAAGTTTGCAACAAATGATCATTGCTCAGCATGTTTGAAGGGAAAGCAACATAGAGCGTCTTATAAGTCCAAGCCTATAAACTCAACATCCAAACCTCTCCAGATGTTACATATGGACCTTTTTGGACCAACAAACGTCAAGAGTATTGGACGAAAATCATATTGTTTATTTATCATTGATGACTTCACAAGATTTTCATGGGTTTTCTTTCTTTATGCCAAATCTAAAACAGCTATATTACTAAAAGAATTTATCATTAAAGTTGAAAATCAATTAGAAAACAAAGTGAAAATAATAAGAAGTGATAATGGAACGGAATTCAAAAATGCTAAGATTGAAATGTTTTGTGCACAGAAAAGGATAGCTCATCAGTTCAGTGCTCCCAGAACTCCTCAACAAAATGGAGTTGCTAAAAGGAAGAATAGAACACTGATTGAAGCTACTCGTTCTATGTTAGCTCATGCATAAATCCCTATCACTTTTTGGGATGAAGCAATATCTACTGCGTGTTTCATTCAGAATCGAATCTTAATCGTCAAAGATAAACTGAAAACTCCATATGAGTTAATGTTTGGCAGAAAACCGAACATAAACTTTTTAAAATCATTTGGTTGTCCTGTTATCATTCTTAATTCAAGTGATCAATTAGGAAAATTTGAAGCAAAATCTGATATTGAATTTTTCGTTGGATATTCATCGGTTTCAAAAGCCTATCGAGTCTACAACTCTCGAACAAATGTAATTCTTGAAACATTTAATGTTAAATTTCTCGAAAATTCTTTTCCATCAGTTTCAAATGGTCCTGCATGGTTATTTGACTTAGATTCATTATCAAACATTTTTCAATCTAATTTGTTTGATCAACCAAATTGTCTTAATTCTACAGATAAGAAGAACTCAAGAGGAGATCTTGGATCTTTCAGTGAAGATTCAGATTCTGATAACCCAGATGATTCAAGCTCAGACTACTCATTTTTGTCATTTGCCAAGGATTCAATAATACAAAACCATGAAACTACAGTTTCAGATCATTCAGAGTCAATTAATCAGGAAGAATCACAAAATATTCCTAATGATGGTAATAAGTTTGTGATACCTGAGTCTGGAACATCATCCATTTCAGGTGATGTAGTTGATACAGGTAACTTTGATTACTTCGTCAATTCACCTACTCAAGTTCCAAACTTCAATCCACATTCTTCTACTTTGATACATGAGTTTTCCAACTTGAATCAAACAAATCTGGATGTTAATGTTCAAAGTGATGAGATTACTACATCTCGCATTCACAAGAATCATCCAATTTCTCAGATTATTGGTTCATTGAATGAGAGAACAACAAGGAGTAAATCAGAACAAGCAAACGTATGCTTATACTCTTGTTTTCTTTCTCAAATTGTTCCTAAAAAGTTACGGAAGCATTAAAGGACAATGGTTGGATAGAAGCCATGCAAGAAGAATTACTACAATTCCGCAAACAAGAAGTGTGGAATTTGGTGGATCTACCTGAAGGAGAAAATGCAATTGGCACGAAATGGTTATTTAGAAATAAAACTGATGATCGTGGTGTTGTAATAAGGAATAAAGGAGACTTGTTGCACAAGGATACACACAGGAAGAAGGTATAGATTATGATGAGGTGTTTGCACCAGTTGCAAGACTTGAATCAATTCGAGTTTTTCTGGCTTATGCTTCATTCATGAAATTCAAGGTGTATCAAATAGATGTAAAGGGTGCATTTCTATATGGTCCAATCACTGATGATGAGTTTGTGAAGCAACCTCTAGGCTTTGATGATGCACAATTTCCACATCGAGTATATAAACTGAGTAAAGCTTTATATGGACTTCATCAAGCCACTAGAATTTGGTATGAGACATTATCACAACACTTAATCCAACATGGATACACAAGGGAAAATTGATCCAACTTTATTCATAAAGAAGGATAATAATGATCTTTTATGTGTACAAGTGTATGTTGATGACATCATATTTGGTTCTACCTGTCCAAAATTGTGCAATGAAATTGAAGAAATCATGAAATATCAATTCCAAATGAGTTCTATGGGAGAGATTAACTTCTTTCTTGGACTTCAAGTCAAGCAAACTACAGATGGAATCTTCATCAATCAAGAAAAGTTTGTTACAAGCTCTTAAAGAAATTTAGTTGCAAGACTGTCAGTCCATACGAACTCCAGCAGATGTTAACACCAAGATTGAACCTGATCCAAAAGGAAAATCTATTGACCAAACATTATACAGATCAATGATTGGATCTTTGATGTATCTTACTGCATCTAGACCAGACATTATGTATGTGTTTGTGTATGTGCCAGGTATCAATCAGACCTGAAAGAATCTCACTTAATTGCTGTCAAAAGGATATTCAGGTTTCTCAAAGGTAAACCAGCCTTAGGGCTTTGGTATCCTTACAAGGGAAACTTTGAACTATATGGATATACAGATAGTGATTATGGTGGATGCTGTCAAGATAGAAAATCTACTTGGGTGGGTGTCAATTTCTTGGTCCTAGATTAGTCTCATGGCAATGTAAGAAACAAACAAATGTCTCTGTTTCAACTGCAGAAGCTGAGTACATTGCTACATCAGCAGGATGTTCTCAAATCCTTTGGTTGCAAAATCAATTACTGGATTATGGATTCAACTTTCTTAAAACACCGATTACATTGATAACACAACTGCTATGTTCATAACAGCTAATCCTGTTCAACATTCAAAAACAAAACATATCGAAATTCGATATCATTTTCTTAGAGATAACTCTGAAAAAGGATTAATCATATTGATTCAAATTGCAACAGAAAAACAATTGCCAGGACGGTTTGAGTATTTAGTAGAATCAATTGGTCTTATAAATCATATGTCATCCCCCAAAATCAAAAGATCATAATAAGTGATACTCTCATTGTTAATTGCCTGTTTATATTTTTGTGTGTGTGCGTGATTTTATGTTTTTCATAGAAAAATCAAATACAAAAATATATATCAAAAATACAAAAATAGTTTTTTAGAAAGGATTATGTTTTGCAATATGTGAGAAATGATAGTACAGTAGTGAGATCAATTGCATACTTCACATATTATTAAAGTCTAGATATGATCAGATATGATGTGTAGACAATATCTGACTATTATGCTGAAAAAGTAAGTTCTTGTGATCAAACTAAACATACATGCTTGTGTGTATTCATCTGAGTACTTTTGAGTTGTTTTATCTTATCAGAATGAATGTTGTTAAGATACATCTCTCACACCTGTTGAAACTATGTGAAATCATGAGATCTGTTACAAAGCATCATTTCACTTCTCTGTTATGAGTCATCATAGACCTGAAGTATTGAGATATCCTCTGTTGTAAGTCATTACAGACCTGGATTCTCTTTTTGATGCAAAAAGATGCCAATGTGCACAACCTATTCAAATGAATAGTCAGAGCTGATCAAATGGTTATCCATGATCATCCTCTATTAACTAAGTAACATGAACTCTGGTGATATCTATGTTTTAGGTAATAAGTTGAGCATGTGTTCTTTCTTACATTTCATGACAATAGTTGAGCTCTCTTAGTCTCTGTATGCTTTACATCATGTCATATCTAATCAACACTAATCAATCCAAGAATTGAAAAGTAAGTGAGTTGATAATTATGTTAAAAACACTCATTGTCTGTCCTTAGATCTTGTGTCTCCTTTGCTGTGATATCACTGACCTGGAACACACTTGATCAGGATATATTCATTGTCTATGACTCTCCACATTTATTTATTTTAATGTGTTGATTTTCATTAATATGATCTCTCTGCAGACATTTATTCTATGCTTAATATTAGATTTTGATTCTATTTTCATTTTTCTTTTATGCATGTCTTTGTGTGTGAAGGCAATGTCTCAATGTGCTATGTGATCTTATTCTCTTTCATAAGAAACTTTAAGTTTTTCAAACTTAAAAGTTTAGGGGGAGTAATAACTAAAAGACTTGTTCTCAGAAAATATTCAATAATCATATCAAAATTTGAAATGTTGAATTGAAAGGATTATGCTTTATGTTCAAAGTATTTGTGTAAACTGAAAATAGAATATGTTTGAAAATTAAAATATGAATCTACATAATCTTTGCAAATAAATGTTTTTAAGTTGAAAATCAGATGATATTTGATTTTATGTTGAGACTAAAATAAAGGGACAAAAGAAATTTAAAAAGAAATAGAAAATAAAAATTTTATAAATTGAAAGTGCAATATGCTAAAAGTTCAAAATTTGGGGATCTAAATGGTAAAAAGTGTGCAAGTGAAGAAATTGGGAATCACAAGTGTATGTACATAAACAGTGCACATGCGTCTCAATAGGAGTATGATGAAATTTTCAGGATTATACAAGTGTTGGACGTTTTCCATGCGTCTAAACAGTGTAATACATCTATGAAAATTACAAGTGTTGGACGTTTGATTCATTCCCATGCGTCTAAAACAGTTGTAATACATGTGAAAATTTCAAGTGTTGGGCGTTTGTGATTATCCCATGCGTCTAAATAATGTTTCTGTGTTAGACGTTTGTCATGTCTCATACATCTAAATAGTTTCAAAATTTCAAGTGTTAGACGTTTCACAAAGTCCATGCGACTAAACAGTGCAAAAACGCCTAAACAGTGCTTATGTGTCTGAACAGTTCTCATGCGTCTAACAAAATAAGTGAATTCTAGGTTTTCATACGCCCAAATAGGGACCATATGCCCGAACAGGGCTCATACGCCTAAAAAGTTCACTTATATATATTGAACACTTATGCGTATTTCTCATTTACGCTTCAAAATATCAGAACAAAACCCCCGAACTGCGATTGTCTAGCATCATCACATCCATATTTCATCAGAAATCGAATCAAATCCTTTGAGTATACATTGTATTTGAATATATAAACATAAGTTTGTGATTCAAATATATAAATTTTGGGTTAAATCAGTGTTTTGTCATAGATGGTTGAATGCTATTTGGGCGTTCGAACCAATATAATCCAAGTTTAATCTGATCAAATGAGTATCATATCAAAAATTGATACTGGATTATTGATAAGAACACAATTTTGAGTCTGTTGATGTATTGTTTTGATCTTAAAATGAAAATTTTTTTGATGATGAACTCAGTCGATTCTACATAGTCGAAGAAGAAGAAGATGAACAAAGACGGTCATTTTTTGAACAAAAATAAATAAAAATTAAAATTAAATTAAAATTAAATAAAATTGAAATGTTAAATAATAAATTCAAAGTGAATAAAGATTAATATTCCACAATTTGAAATCTTAATTCAAAAGTAAAAATAAAAAGGTCAATTCAAAGGTCATAATCAAAAGTCTTATGTAGAAATAAATTTCATTAATCAATATTCAATGTCTCATAATATTTTTTTGTTTTGCACATGGCAGAATTAAAATTTGAGCCAAAACATAATGTAGCTGCTTTTTTAGATGATGAAAACAGAGAAGTTACTGGATATGAAGATATTATCAGATTTTTACTCAGAACAAAATATGTGTATGCCATGTGTGCAAGGCCCATGATAAATGGAAGAATGATTAAAAAATTCTGGAGAACTGCTCAAGTTGAAAGAGATGATCAAGGAAACAAAGTTTTAAGAGCCTTCATCACATCAGAAAGAATGCTTGAAGTTTCTGAAGAAGCAATTAGACAAGCTCTAAGACTGGGTGATAATGATCCTGAAGATTTATCAGAATATACATTTAATGAATGTAGAGAAATTTTTATACAGATGGGTCATCCAGATCATTTCCCTAAGAAGCAATTTTTCAGAGCTCGTGTATTTAAGCATTGGAAGCTTTTATGTTATATCTTTACACATTGCATGTTAAAAAGAAGTGCGGGTTGGGATTCATTCCCTGTAGACATTGCATCTCCAATTATAGCCTTATCCACAAACAGAAGATTTAATATGGCTAAGTGGATAGTGAATGGATTCATTTTTAATCTGGAAAGAGGAGTAAGGCATAAGTATTTGATGTACCCAAGATTTCTTCAACTTCTTATTAATGATGCAAATCCAGATCTGTATGTTGAAGAAGTTATTGGTGAAAAGATTCAATTAGAGCACATGTCAGAGATTGTTTACAAAAGACTGGCAATGATCACTGGTGCTCAAAACATTCCAGTTTTTGATTATATCAGGAATGTATCAATGGATGAAGTTGATATTACTCAGCCACACTTCCATCTAACTAAAGAAGAACCAATAGATCCAAATGATCTGATTGAAGATGTAGAAGTTGATGAAGAAAGTGATGATGATGTATGTGAAATTTCATCAAGTGAAGAAAGTGATGATGATGATGATGGTAATGATGATGCCACTGAGGCAAATCAAGAAGGAAATGAAGAAAGAAATGCAGAAGATACTACAATGAGACACAACCTATGATTGAAGAAAATGTTGAGGAAGATGTACAAGAAAGAAATTCTCAAAATAAAACATTTGAGTCTGACTTTATAAATGATACTTTATTCAATCCAGTATTTGAAATTGATACAAATGAAGGAGCAGAAGAAATCCATGTTAGTATGTCACACAATGTGTCTATACAAACAGAGGAAATAGTTGACATTGATGAGATTGAAAAATTGAAAGAAGAAAATTTAAGCAAAGAAAAAGAGATTGAATAGTTGAAAGTGGAAAATGAAAGAATAAAAGAGATAATCAGATCTTGTGAAAAAGAAATTCAAAAGCTCAAAGATGAAAATTTAAAGTTGTCTGAAGAAAATGTATTAAAAGATGAAAAGATTGTTCGTTTTGCCACAATAAAGAAGACGTGATCAAGAACTTTGAAGTAATGATTAAAGATTATGATAGTCTTGAGGAGAAATTCAAGAAATTATCTGAAGAAAATGAAAATCTCAAAGCTGAATTGCTAAAGGAAAGAGAAGCTCAAAAATCCATATCACCAGTACATGTGATCAGTACTAAGATGCAGGTTGAAGAAAATCTTGAGCAAAGAAAAGGCAAAAGGAAAGTGAATGAACTAGAAGATATTGGTCAACTGAATCCTCTTCGAAGCTTCAAAGAACTGAAGAATCCATTGAAGAGCAAAATGTTCAAGAACAGATTGATGCCTTAGATGATATTGAAGAAATATACAATGATGATTGGTATGATGAAGTTCTAGATAATGAAGATATTGATGAAGCTGAATTTGTGTCACATCTCTCTTCAAAAGAACATATTCAAGTACACGATGAAGTATCACAAGATTTGAAGAAAAATATATATATATCTTGTGAACATGAAATACAATCGAGTATATTTGAATGGACTAACTGTTTCTCAGATTAATGATGAATACGAGAATGTATCTGTGCAGAGTCAGTTGCTTCAATAGATCCAAATGAGATAGTTGTAGAGCATGGTGAATGGATAAGATCAAAAGAAGTAATAAATGTAGAACAACTGTCTAGTTCTGAGTTGCACCATCCTGATCCAGATGATACGAGTATTCCCGCTCTTAGATCATGGTTGCAAGCTAGAAATTACCCTTGGAGGAAGCTGAAGAGATTACAATCTGTATCTCTGAGAAATCTTGTCAAAAGCTTTCAAGAAACTGAGAAACAAATGAAGAAAATGATAGTGCTTGATACAGATAACCCTCAATATCTTGAAATAACAAAAAGAAGAAGAATGTTGAAGCCTCAGGAGATAAAACAAATGTCAAGATTTGATGATGCTCATGCTCATAGAAAAGAATTGATAGAAATGTTTGATGATCCAGAAAAACAAACTTATAAAGCATCAACTGAACAAAGGCATATTCTTGATAGTTCAAGAACAACCGGAGACTTGGTAAGAAACATATTGCAAAAAGGACAATCCGTTGCTAAACTGTTGAATGCTATGATTGCTCCAGATTTTACCAACCAAGTAAAGATCATTGCATGGAAGTATGATGAAGTGTTTGATGCATTTTTCATAAAGAGAGTAAATGCTGTATGTGATGTTTATCATGTTTACTCCAGTATCATAAAACTTCCTATGCAAGATTTAAAAGAGCTGAATAGATTACCTCTGATCAATCCTTCTGATTCAAAGCATGGGAAGATGTTTGTAGAATTATTAAGTAGAGGATTGGATAGATCAAGTAATTTTCTTAACACAAGATGTGATCAAGAGGACAAAAAGTATTTTGTTACTCTCAAGAAAAACAAGAAGCTTAAGGGACTCCAATCAGAAGAAGAACATTTTTTGATAGAATTTTGTGATAAATATTTTGAAAAAGTCACAACTCCTGGACTGAAAGTAATTGAAGGTAATCAAAACTCAAAGCCAATTCTCAGATGGTTTTATAACACTGAGACATTTGAGCTAAAGTTAGTCCGAAATCTAGAAAGATGGGATGAGGACATGATTACTTTATTTGGAGTTTTTGAACTAAAACCGTTACATCCAAGTTATATTTCATTTTTGTCGGTTCAAAAATTTGAGAAAGTATCTCTTGAAGTGGCTGAGCAAGACAAAAAATATTTCATTTCTATTATCAATGTGATGAATTCTACCATAGAAAGAATATCTTTGAGAAAAGCTCTTGTGTATGCCAACATTGTCAAGAAAGATATTAAAGATATTGAATTCATGAGAATATCAAGAAAAGGGGTATTAGAAGTGTACACAAAGGAAAGTAACAAGCCTATTGAGTTATATGCTAATATTGATATTTCATGTCTTTCAAAGATACATTGAAAAGAATGGATAAGATGGAGATTAAAACAAATGAAGCTAAACCCGAACAAGGCATTCTTGCAAGTAAATTCAAGTCTGCAATATCAAAATATTTGAAAGAATTAGATATGTACAAACAGAAGCCAATGTTCAAAGTCAAAGAAGAACCAGCAGATTACTTTGAATGATGAAGACAAGGCTGAAGATAGAATTGAAGATAAAGTTAGCAGTCAAGCTTGAAGATTTTGAAGACTGAAGACCATGTCAATCTTAGGGGGAGTATTGTTAAGTGCTCTAAGAAAGATTAACATGTTTTCTTTATTTGTCTTTTGATAGTTTGTAATAGTATAGGGACTATTTGTGTAATTTGTTAGTTTCTTTACTTTTTGTTTTCAGTATAAATAGCTTAGATTTGCAGGTAGATAAAAGGAATACACAAGATATTTGAATCTGCTTTCATACTTGTAATTGTCTTAGCTTGATATTAATGAAAACTTGAATTTTATTGATATCTTGTTTTGATTTGATTACTTTGTGTGAATTTCATTGAATTGTGTTACAAATCATCACAGATTTATTCATTTGATCCTATCAACAAAATATTCCTATAAGTTGTTCCATCTCAAATACAACTTATTTAGAAAACCCATGTTCTAAATAGGTGTAATCATTATTTCATGATCATATCATCAATTAAATGCTAATTGGTGTTTGCTAAGCATGTTATTGGGTATGACCCGACTTGGATCATAACATACTAACCACATCAATGTTCTATGTGTCTTGGGCATCAAGTATCCAACATCAAAATATAGTCTCCTTGGGCCTTGACATCAACTTTTGCTCCGTTGCCCATGTAGAGACTTGTGTCTCCCTTCTTGAAGTGCTTATTTCTTTTGAACCCCTGTAACAAATTGCAAATATGAGTTCCACATTCGGTATCCAATACCCATGTGTTTGAAGAAATTACATTTAAACAATATCAATCATGAAAGTTGTACCTGAGGTTTGCCCAACATCCCTCTTGTTTCTCAACTCTTTGATATAGGTTGGACAAATCCTTTTCCAATGTCCTATCTCACCACTCAAAGGATGGATTGTTCTCCGTTACCTTAGGCTTCTTAAGCTTAGGCTTTGGAGGTTCCGCTTTAGCCTTCCCTTTCCCTTTGCCTTTGATGTATCCCTGTCCTTTGGCAACATTTGCTTTGGGATCGGGGAAAGGCCTTCGCTTATTGCCTCCCTCATTGATCGAGAGAACATGTAGAACCTTTCTATCCATCCCTACATCGGTTGTTTTGAGCATTGCATGAAGCACAGCAATGCTATTGTCCCACCCGTTCATATTGTAATTCATTATGAACATCTCAAACTTTTTAGTTAGGCCATTAAGGATCAAATCCATGGCCAAATCCTTTGAGACAGGGCAGTTAAGCCTCTCAAGGCGATCAACGTGGCTTTTCATCTTAAGTACATAAGATAATACTGATTGGGAAGCGCTCGAACCGTTTCGAAGCACTCTACCCTAGCTTGTTGAAGGAAAATTTCCTTCAACAGGGTAATCATGTCATATGCCCCATGATGCTCCAAGTCCTTTTGGAGTTCGGGAATCATAGTTCCCAACATGAGGCAGGAAACCTGCATGGAATCCTTAGTGTATCGAAGCCAATCGTTATAGGCTTTAACATCCTCGGGGTCGGGTTGGTTAGGAATGGGATCGTCAAGGACATAGGCCTTTTTCTCTTGCTTGAGAACAATTTTCATGTTTCAAAACTAGTCCATAAAGTTATTATGGTTAAGACAATCCCACTCTAAGATGGTTCTCAGCGATAGGGTATGGACGGTCGGGGTGGTAGCATTATTGTTTGCGGCCATTTCTACAAAATTTACAAAGTTCTTATTAGTATTTCTGAAATATTACATTTTGATCATTAATACCCTTTTATGTCTCATAGTCAATTAATAATTAAAACCTAGAATCCAACGTTACATTTAAATGATGGTTAGGTGACCTTTATCCCATTATTTATATTAACAAGGTAGTCAACACTTGACAATTGCAACCTTTTGCAACTTCTAGCCTTATGGGATCGGTTAAACATCTTATGTTTAGTTGGCATGTAAAATCCCATCAATACCATTGTACGCCATGCTTCGGTGACCCTATGCATATGGTTTCCAATTCAAGTCGTCCTACTTACACACGTGTGAGCTTACACATACAAGTGGGGAGTGACCTTTATCCCATAAATACGTTAAGCCCACCTCAAACAGACAAGTTCCCTAAAAGTGATTAGGTGACCTTTATCCCACAAATAGTTCTCAAGTGATTCGAGTGTCGTGTAAAAGGATGGTGTTAAACTTGTTTCCAAAAGTATTTAAGTTTTCATTAATTCTAGTTTTGAAAACTCAATGTACCTGTATTTGCATGCTTTCAATACATGGTACCCTATGGTTCTATTTTTAGTAAAAACCCCTTTTACTAAAGTCATTAATCCTTTTAATAACCTTTTATTAATCACTTAATTATAAGGAACCATAAATTTTAAGCTTGTTTTGTTTGTTAATAAGTTTGTTATGGGTATCCATATATCAAACAACAATAAAAAAAGAACCAAACAAGCATAATCATACAATCACAAGTGCATAACCATTGCCACTAAGTTAACCACACTTGTTTGCCATCACAAGTGTTGTCATTAGGTCTTTCCTAAGGGTTAATAACAACACATCAGATAGGATCTCCAAAGACCCCCACTTGAAGTTGCATCAAATGCTTCAAGTCCTTCTCTTTGTGCCTTCCTTTTGTGCTTCCAACTTGCGCATCTTCTTTTACAAAATTTATATCCTAATACAAAGAAAATACACCTAATCTATCTATTACATCACCATTGAATGAATAAATAAATTACAACCGTATACAAGCACAAAAAAAATAAAATTACAACCCATAATGAATGAATCAACCAAAAATAAAAATTCATCCAAAACCAAATCAACACAAGGTCAAGGCTAGCTTATGCACCAATATTGAACAACGTATACAACATTCAAGAACCAAAATAAATCCCCATTTAACCCAAAATTTTCGGCCAACATAAACCAAGAATTTATGGTTTTTGTCCAAACAAAATATAATCAACCATTTGACATCTATCTTTCATGGTTTAATCATAAGCATGTAAGATACAACCTTGAAAGATTGGGGATTCATTATATCATCACAAAACAGCCCCTATTAGGTTGTTAAAGTCCCATAAAACCAATTTTACAAGGACATAAGAAGCTAGTTATCCACATATCCAGCTCTAGATGCTATGTTGGGTTTGTAAGACGCATTATCAAAGTTGTTTAACCATTCAATCATGAAAATACAGCGGAATCAAACCTTAATATTATTTTTGTAAACTGAAAATTAAGGCATATATTAAACATCAAGAAACCCAAGAACATAGGATCAAATATATCTGAATGGACTAGCTATCATGTATGAAATAACAGCCAAAACAACACTCATGAAACTACCTTTCAAGAGCTGCCAAAACATGAGATTTGAGGAAGGTGATGATGTTCTTGAATGACTAAAACACCAAGGAAAGGTGTCCTCAAGCTTCCATGCCCACAAGCATCAAGCAAGCACCTTTGTTGCTAGGATTTGTACACCAAAAATCAAAGACAAGGTTGTGAAAAACCCTTTCCAGCCATGAGTTTTCTTCAAGGTGAGAAAGTTTTGTGCCTTTGGTCTTTTAGCATGTGAGAGATAGAAGGAGGTGGAGTGTGTGACTAGTAAATGAATTCTTGTTCCAAGAAAATAAATGAACCAACCCCTCTAAAGGGGGCGGCCGAATAGATGTTCAAATTGGGTTTCCCCCAATTTTATCTACCATTTTATTTTAACTAGTCACCGGAATAAGTTATGTAATTAACCTTTTATTATATAACTCATACACACTTTTATTACTTGATGATATTTAACCAATTTAAATAACATTACAAATAATACCCATGAACAAAATATCCTTATAAGTTGTTCCATCTCATATACAATTTATTTTGAAAACCCACTTTTCTATATTGGTGTAATCATTTAATTGCATGATCATATCATCATTTAAATACTAATTGGTGTTTTCTAAGCTTGTTATTGGGTATGACCCAACTGGGACAATAACGTACTAACCACATCAATGTTCTATGTGTCTTGGGCATAAAGAATCCAATAGAAACCTTCCTTCTTTGGCACCAAGTGTCAAAGTCTTCAGGAATGATCATTGGGGACTATGACATGGTTTTAGTTTCCATATCAGCTTTAGTGATAGCTGCCATTTGAGATGTTAAGTGTTTTGTGTGTGTGAGGGATCTTAAGATGGTGAGGTCTTACAATCAAGAGCTTGGAATGCTCTAATACCAATTGCAGGACCATTTAAGGGAGTTCTGGTCTCTTATAACACAACACACAATGAGGATAGACAGCTTAGAACACTTAACAGATCAAATAGGGAACTGGTAACACAAGATTGACACTTAGAACACTAAAAAATATGAGACAGAACAAGAACAGAACAACACAAGTATTTGATTAGTTACAAAGACCTGAAATACTTATTATACATCCTAGAGGTGACCATACTTTAATGGCCAACGCGATACATGATCTAGACAATAACAAAATCAATGTAGAGTCAACAGCATATTGCCTTTTGACTAGTGACTATGACATGCCATAGCTCATATCCTAATATATTCCAGAAAGGATAAAAGTACATAAAGTAGAAAGTAAAAGACTCAAGACCTTAATGTACAGTTACCAAAAGCATGGACTTTTTCACCAACTTTTGATAGTTGTTGAGTCAACAAAGTTGTAGCATGTTGGTCCATGTGATCGTATTACAGTTCAAATGATATAAAGAATCTTTCAATATCCAGCAAATATGTTAAACAACAATAACAAAGAGGATTGAACACAATAAGACTCATTCATAATAAGATAATGATTATCAACAATCAATAACATAAAGCACAATGATAATTCTATGTATTAACTGCTTTGAAATGCTAACTTGCAACAATGATAATCGATTAGGGTTTTGCAAGCTTACCTACAATGAGAAGAATCAAATCTATATATAGCAGTCTATAGTTTCGCAGACAGTTTCACTATTAGCGAAACTGTACTGCCGAAACTATAGTTTCGCCAGGCGAAACAGAAGTTTCACCAGGCAAACTAATTAGCTGATTGTCTCACAGTTTCCCTGTACTGCCAAAATACAAAAACGAAATACATACAAAAAGGAAACTAACAAAAGACCTATTAGAATCAAAAGTAATAATCTAAACTAAGGTGAGTCCAACCTACTCATGATCTTCATACTCCCCTAGGTTGGAACTCAAAACCTTCACTCGGCTTGATTAGTCGTTTTAGCTCCAGCAACCTTTGTTGCCTTAGATTGATCTTCAGCATCTCCTGCAACAACTCCCTCGGAAGCTTCAGCACATGATTCTCCATGGTTTCCTCCTGCATCACTAGCCCCTTCGAGATGAGCACTTGCCCACTTAAACTGCTTTGTTAGATCTTGAATATCCATATTTTGATCATCTTATGCCCTGACACGCTCTGCAAGTCTCCTCACTTCCTCCCTCACTCCTCTAATCTTATTCGCCACATTCATAAACAAGCTGGCTTCTTTTGGTGTCTTTTCCCTAGCCCCAGCCTTTATATGATTCTCACACAACAACACCAAATTTTTATCACAGAAACTGAAGAGCTCCATAGGATCAAAAACTTTAAATTCTTTACCATTCTTCACCCTAATCACGGCCTGCCCAGTGTTATTATCATAGAACCATTTGTCAAAATTCTTTAACTGTCGGGGAAGGGGATTAGAGAATCTCACCCTGTTCACCGTCTTTGGCGGTTTAACCCTTAGAACAAGTCTTCCCTTTCCCGTTTCCTAATATTTGTCTTTCTTTGACCTTCTCCTTTCTTCCTTCATGTAACCAAACGACTCAAAGTTGTCATTAAGCCCGTTCTGTATCTCTTTCTCCAGAAGTGTGGCTCTTTCGCTCAAATGTGCATTGAGAAGTGGTAGAGCTGCCAACCGCCTAAGATCCCATTTAGGCAAGGACTTAAAAGCCTTCCTCTTATGCATGTAGCTAATACTACCCCCCTCCTTTTTACCATGAACATTTTTATGCCGGGGTTATAGGACCAGCTTATGATCTTCTTGTCGGCCTCTTGTTTACTCAACCCTTCCATACATTGGAATAGGGGAGTGATTTCTTCTGGCTCCTTCTCTTTTACAAACCATCAGCTCTATCCATCTCAAACACATCTTCAGCATCCTCTCCCTTCTTTGCCACATAGATCAACGGTCTCTTATCAACTTCATAGAACTTAGGTTCACAATCATAGTCGACAAGCTGTTCATCATCCTCTCTTCATCAACCACCTTTTTCCTTTTGTTGATATCTTTATGCCCAAGACACATAGAACATTGACGTGGTTAGTACATCATGATCCAAGTCGGGTCATACCCAATAACAAGCTAAGCAAACACCAAATAATATTTAATTGATGATATGATCATACAATTAAATATATATACACCAATTTAGAAAATGGGTTTTCTAAATAAGTTGCATATGAGATTGAACAATTTATATGGATATTTTGTTTATAGATATTGTTTGCAATGTTATTTAAGTTACTTAAATAACATCAAATAATAAGAGAGTGTGTATGAGTTATTTAATTAAAAGGTTATTATATGATAACTTATATTAATGACTTGTTAATGTGTTTAATTAAGGTTTTAAGTTTTGGGAGGAAAACCCATTGTGAAATGTGGAATTCGGCCGCCCCCTTTGGGGGTTGGCTTCTTTTCTTTTCCCTAGTTGTCTTGGAACAAACATTATACACAAGTCATTCACTCAACTCTCCTCTCTCTCTTACATGCAAAAACCTCAAGAAAGAAAAGGATTCTCTCATCTTGTTGAAGAGTCTCACAACTCAAACATTCCAGCAGCTCTTCTTTTGGTTTTCTTTGGGTATTCAACTCCTAACAAAAAGGTGTTTGTGATATAGCTTGGGGTATGCAAGCTTGAGAGGACCTCCTTTGGTGCCTTAGTTGTTTTCTTGAAGCTCATCCTCTTCAATCTATTCACTTTTGCTGCTGAAAAGGTAGTTTATGGCAGCCTCTTCATGGCTGTCCATAATGTATGTTTGTGTTTACATTGCTAGTCTTATTCACATAAAAAGGTCCTTTGTTCTTGGGTTTGTTTATAACTTTGAAATATCAAGATGAAACCCGAAATTTCCAGTTCATTAACAAAGTTATAAAGCTTGTTTCCGCTGCATTTACACAATGTTTAAATGGTTAAACTATGAATCTTGTTCTAACAAACCCCAACATTGGTATCTAGAGCCGGTTATGTGGATAGCTAGCTTGTTTTGTCCTTGCTATATTTCGTTTTATGGGACTTTGAAACCCCTTTTAGGGGCTGCTATGTTCATGTTTTATGAATCCCCAACTTTCAAAGTTATATCACACATGCTTGTGATTAAACTTTGAAAGACATGTATGTTAATTGTTGTTTGTTGGCAAGACAAAACCCGAAATTTTAGTTTTTGTTGGCTGAAATTTCATGGGTTTTAAGTGGGGATTCATTGTTGGTTTGGATGATATGATCATTGTTTATTATGGTGCATAACCTAGCCCTTGACCTTGTGTTATTTGGATGTTTATTATGGTTGTATTTATTCATTCAATTGGGTTGTATAATCTTTTATTTGTGCTTGGTTTAAAGTGTAATTTATTTATTATTGGGCTGTAATAAATAGATTAGGTACTTTTCATTTTATTGGAAATCTTGTATTAGGATATAATATCTCGTAATATGAAGATGTAGGTGTTAGAAGCACAAAGGGAAGACACAAGAAACATGGAGCATTTGGATGCGGTTTGAAGTGGGAGGTTCATGGAACTTTTGTGTTGTGTTTTGTCCCTTAGGAATGTCCTATGGTCCACACTTTGATGGCAAACAAGTGTGGCCACTTTAGATGCTATGGTTATGCACTTACATTGGTTGATTCATGGTTGTTTGATTATGGTATTGTGGTTGATGACTTTACATATGATGTTGCTTAACTATCCTTTTGATGATCATAACAAACTATCTAAATGGGCTTTAACAAGGTAATAAAAGGTTATTAAAATTGTTTAATGATTTCAAAGATTAAAAGGGGGTTTAATCAATGTACCATAAGGTATCTTGTTTTGAAAACATACAAATATGTAAACATAATGTTTTCTAAACTTGTATTATAATATCTCTATACCTTTTAAAAAATAAGATCAACACCGTCCTTTTACACAACACTTGAATCGCTTGGGAACTCTTAGTGGGATAAAAGTCACTTAACCATTTTGAGGGAACTTCTGACTTGAGGTGAGAATGCCATATTCGTGGGATAAAGGTCACCTAACACTTATTTTGGCAAACTCACACGTGTGTGTAAGTAGGGTGTCTTGATTTGCAAACCATGTCAAATGGATCACCTACGATATGGTTTCCAAATGGTGTTGATGGGATTATCATTCCGACTTTACATATGATGTTTCAAGTCGATCCCATACCTCTAGAAGTTGCAAATGGTTGCAATCGTCAATGGTTGACGACCTTATTAATTTAAATCGTGGGATAAAGGTCACCTAACCACCATTTAATGTAACGTTGGATTCTAGATTTTAATATGATAATGACCTTAAAAGGTATTAATTATTAAAGTAACAATATCGAAAATACTAAATTGATCTTTGTTAAATTTTGTAGATGGCCACCAATAATTATGATAATCACGATAATTCATCCACGTCTGCCCAATCTTTACGAGCGATTCTCCAAAAGGAACGTCTAAATCATTGGTGAGCTTCACTCTATGCTCAATGGCCTTACCAAAAGGTTTGAGACGTTCGTGTTGAACTACAACATGAATGCTTGGGACAAAAGCATTGGTGAGCTTCACTCTATGCTCAAAACGGCCGAGGCGGCCATGGGTAAAAGGGTTTTACCGTTCTTATCATCTATGAAGGTGGGAACAAGAAAAGGTCTCATCCCACACCCAAGGAAAGAGTTGCCAAGTGTAAGGGACCCGTAATGGGAAAAGGTAAAGGGGTGGCAAGGGTGCCACCCAAAGCACAGGAGAAGAGGCAAAACGTTGCTTCTAATGACCCATGCTACAAGTGTGGGGAGATTGGACACTGGGCAAGAAATTGTCCTGTCCATCTCCAAGAGTTGAAAACAAAAAGGGATGTCGGGCAGACCTCAGGTACTACATACATGATCCATATTGATTTAAACTTAATATCCTCCAACACATAGGTATTAGATACAGGATGTGGAGCTCACATTTGCAATTTATTGTAGGGGTTCAAAAGAAGTAGCAACTTCAACAACGGGGATGTTAGCCTCTATACGGGCAATGGAGCTAAAGTTCAAGTGAAGCCCGTGGTGACTACATCTTGAAACTTCCAAATGGTTTGGAAGTAATTTTGTATAATGTTTTGTATGCTCCTAGTTTGACTAGGAACATTATTTCCGTAGCCCTATTAAAACATTTTGGATACGTATTATCATTTATTGGAAATGAAATCCATGTTATTTTGAATGACATGTTTTACTTTAAAGCTATTCCCATCAATGGTATCTATGAATTGGTTCGTGAAAATACATTGAATGATAGCTTATTGTACCAAACTAGTACCAAGAAACTCAAGTCGGATTTGAGTAATACTTATCTTTGGCATTGCCATCTTGGTCATATAAACAAGAAAAGAATACAAACATTACAAAAGAATGGTCTTTTAAAAACAAATGAATGTGATTCATTTGATGTATGTGAGTCTTGTTTACAGGTAAAATGACCAAGGCACCTTTTAATGGTAAAGCCGAAAGGGCAAAGGATTTATTAGGTATCATACATTCGGATGTACGTGGTCCTTTTAACCTATGACAAGGTACAATGAAAGATACTTCATTACCTTTACTGATGACTTATTGGATGAAAAAACTAAGTGAAATTGCAGTTTTGTCTAGCGAAACAAGTAGCGAAGAAATAGTTTCGCTGACATCACTTTTTTTTACATAAATGATAACTGAGATCAAAATTGATAAAAGATCACATCCCCAAGATAAGTATAGCACAGAGATGAATTAGATCATCGACCGGCAATGAGATCATACTAATGACTGAAACGAATCTTAAATGATTTTGAAATTCTTAAACAGATCAATAACGATTGCTGATATGTTTGTCCGGTTAAACTCAAGCCCTATCTTTTTCAACAACCAACATATGATTCGTTAATGTTCAATTAAATGCTTTAGAATGTTAGAACCCCACAATCATTGTATTTGCTTTAGAATGTTAGAACCCCACAATCATTGTATCTGCTTTAGAATGTTAGAACCCACAGGATTTCTTGAATTTTGAAACGATCTTTAGAGAGCAAGGCATGTTCATTAGTGTGCAAGTGATTATTATCAGAATATTGGATTCAGATATGAAATCATTGTTAAATGATATGATACAACTTAGATCAAATAGGTGAGAGCTCCAGGTCTATACTCACGTATAACAAAGGAGATGACCATTTAATCATGTGCCGATGAGAGCTCTAGGTCAGTACCACTATACAGCAGAGGAGATCATAACTCCATGTCAGTACCACCATACAACAGAGGAGATTAGCACAAGAACAAGACACAAATGTACAAGACATGAGCCATATGATCAATTCTTAATCCACTTTTTGTCAGGTCTCAGTTTTCATGCAGGCCAAAATGATCGTGAAAAATCCAAGCACCTTAAGCAGAGATTTAATTTAAATCAAAATGATTCTGCTTACTTTATTTGTCAGGCTGAGTCTATCATGCATATCGTTATAGAATCAGTTTGTTTGACCATTATATGTGCTTTTTTAAAAATATTAGTACTACCATTTCTCATTTTTAGTACCAGTCATGCAAAAATGAACATATCCGGAAGATATAAAATCATTTCTCGTCATTTCAAAATTAACACCCAGATTATTTTGATGCTCCCAAAAATTTTATTTTAAAAGGTTAATATTATTAATATTATAATTTTAAAAGATTATATATATTTATATAGATTTTTTTTATTATAAGTGAGAAAAGAAAGAGGTTTAAAAAGATATTAACCCTAATATAGAGATTAAATCATAAAAGTGAGGTTTATCGAAAGTTTTCATGAAAAGATCTGCCTTTTGATTTTTTGTATCAATAGGAATAATATCGATAAAATCCTTTTCTTGTGCATTACGAATTGCATGAATCCGTGTTTCGATGTGCTTGGTTAGGGAATGATGAATAGGATTTTTAGCGATTCCAATGGCAGCTTCTTGTCACAAAACAATGGCGTGTGGAGAAAATTAATTCCATAGTCAATTATCTGGTCTTGAATCCAAAGGACTTGGAACAACACTAGAGGCAGCAATGTATTCTGCTTCTCCTATAGAAAGAGAGAGAGTGGT
This sequence comes from Flaveria trinervia, assembly GCA_025506515.1. Lineage (NCBI taxonomy): Eukaryota > Viridiplantae > Streptophyta > Magnoliopsida > Asterales > Asteraceae > Flaveria > Flaveria trinervia. Next base: position 120,710 of record JACCIX010000158.1, read on the forward strand.
CTGTTTCTTACTCTGCCAAGACACTAGACAATTACCCAGGTATTGACACCCTCTAGACATCGATTTTCTGTTTAACCTGCAACCATTAGAATTACTATCAGAATATGCATGTAAATCAAAATTCCCTCCATAAGGGTACCAATGACCTAAACAAGATGATCCTTTGCTATAATGAAAAATTCTCTTGACAGCTTTCTCATGAGACTCCTTTGGGTCCGACTGATATCGAGCACAATATCCTACAGCAAAAGTGATATCAGGTCGACTTGCCGTAAGATACATGAGAGAACCACTCATAGATCTGTAGAGATGAGGATCAATAGATTTCCCGTTCTCATCAGGAGTGAGACACGTCTGAGCAGTAAAAGGAGTCATTTCAGGAGAAGCGTCATCCATTTTGAATTTCTTCAAGATTCTTTAACATACTTTTCTTGATGAATTAGAATGCCTTCATCCTTTTGTTCTACTTGTAATCTAAGAAAGAAGCACATTTCTCCCATCATACTCATTTCAAAATGATTGCACATCACATCTTCAAACTCTCGACATAACAGTGAATTGGTGGAGCCAAAGATAATATCATGGACATAAACTTGGACAAACAACATTTCACCATTCACTTACCTTTTGAAAAGAGTCATATTGATGGTGCCTCGAGAGAAACCATTGCTTAAGAGATACTGGGTCAGGCTCTCATACCAGATCCTAGGAGCCTGATCAAGACCATACAGATATTTATCTAGCTTAAAGACTTTATCAGGAAAATCAGGATCCTCAAAACCTGATTCTTGACACACATATATCTCCTCATCAATGTCTTCATAAAGGAAAGCACACTTGACATCCATCTGATAGACCTTGACTGTTTATGAGCAGCATGAGCGAGAAAAATCCTGATTGCTTCAAGACGGGCAATTGGAGCGAAGACTTCAGTATAGTCTATCCCTTCTTCTGAGCAAAACCCTGCACCACTAGTCTAGACTTGTTACGCACCACCGCACCACGATCACCCGGCTTGTTCTTAAACACCCATTTTGTAACAATTGGGCATTTGTTGGGAGGCAAGTCAACCAAGGTCCAAACTTTGAGCTTTCTCAATTGTTGAAGTTCCAATTGCATTGACTCCACCCAGCATGGGTCCTGTAGAGCGGCATGCATATTTTTCGGTACATTTTGAGAGATGAAGCAAGAGAAGATGCAGATATTAATCAAACCAGATTGACTCCACGTTCGAACACCATCAGTGATTGATCCAATAACATTATCAAGAGGATGATCTTTCAAAGTTTTGAAGTCTGTGTCCAAAGGGAAGGTGTTTGCAGAGGTTTCGTTCATAGATTGTGAATGACTAGACGAGGGTGAGAGGGATTGAATAGGTTTTGAGGGGATAGATGTAGGTGATGAAGGAAGAGTTGTTGGTGAAGAAGGACAAGTTGGTGAAATAGAAACAACTGTGGTGACAGATCAAGTAATGGAGAAGATGATCCAACATCAACTGAAATGACATCATTTGCTAAAGAGGTGGAATGAGCAGGAGATAGGGTTGAGGAGATAATATTAGTTTGAACATTTGGAATGGACGCATCATTGTCGAAAACTAGAAGATTAAAAGAATTAAACACAATATCGGAGTCAAAGAACCATGCTAGTTCAGATCGAGCATCAGAGGAGTTAGACTCTTGCCAATCAACATAGAACGACTCTTGAATGATACGTTTTATCTTGATATATACTCAATAGGCCTTTTGAGAAGAAGAGTAACCAACAAAGTAACACTCGTCAGACACGACACCGAACTTTGTCTTTTGAGATTGAGTATTTAGAAGAGTGCAAGAGCAACCAAATGGCCGAAAGAAGTCAATTAGAGGTTTCCTCTTATGAAAAAGTTCATAAGGAGTCTTCATTTTGTCCTTGACAATCAACACTTGGTTTAGAACATATGAAGCACAATTCACGGCTTCAGCCCAAAAAATAATGGGTAACGAAGATTCTATCAGCATTGTACATGTGGCTTCAATGAGAGTGCGATTCTTTCATTCAGCTACGCCATTCTGTTGAGGTGTCCTGGCAGCACTAAACTATCTCACAATCCCCTTTTAAGCACAAAATGAATGAAGAATCTAATTTTTGAATTTAGTGTCGTTGTCACTTCTCAAACCCGGAACCTTTCTCTTGCTGATTGTCTCGATAGAAATAATTAACTTCTGCAATTCTTCAGCAAACTCCTTTGTGTGCAAGAAATCTCACCCATGAATATCTTGAGAAATCATCTGTAACAATAAGGCAAAAAGATTTTTAGCAATATATTTAATGCTAATTGGGCCAAACAAATCACTATGTAACAACTCGAGAGGACAAGTTATGTTGTTTTCAAGTTTGGGCTTATGTGGTTTCTTGTGTTGTTTGCCCTTGGCACAAGCCATACATTTTTCGTTCATAGAAAAATCTTTTAAAGGGAGTCCTCTTACGAGATTGTTTTGACTAATTTGTTTATTATTTTTAAAATTAACGTGGCCCAATCGACGATGCCAAAAAGAGACTCAAAGGTTGAAGCTTTAGAAAGAAGACAAGTTGTAGTAGGCTTTGACTTGCTAGAGTTCATATCAAGAAGATATGTGTCATGTTTTCTTGGAGCACGCATAAGAATCAAATCATCTGGAATATCAATCTCTGATTTTAAAAATAGACATTTACGGATTTAAATAAGACTAGAATGTCTTTATTGCAGAGTTTAGAAACACTCGGAAGATTAAATGCCAGCTTAGGAACATAGTTGATTTCTCCAAAGTTAATGAACCATTGGTAACTTCTCCTTGCCCAATCATCTTTCCACCCTTTTTGTCACCAGAAAAAGCAACATATCCTCCATCTATAATCCGATAATTGGTTAGCAAGTCTTTCAGCCTTGTCATATGTTGGAGCATCCACTATCTACATGCCACACGCTGTTTACAATCTTAATGGATGACTCATGAAATGAAATAATGAACAAATTAACCACGTGAAATAGCAAGATTGAACAACTTTACCTTTAGATGAAGAAAATTTTTTGAAAAATAAATTATTAAACAATTTGTTAATTTATTTCCAAAATAGTTCCAATTAAGATGACCATGAAGCAATGTAGACAATTCTTGACAAGATGGTTCTCTTGACCACATCTGAAACAGTGATGTTTGTGTCTAGGTCTGTGATGTGATGAGGTAGGAATATGATTAATGATAATTTCCTTATCACATTCAGATACGCTATAATCAATGTCACTAAATGTCTCATACATGCCACAAGGTCGAAGTTTATCTGAACAAGAATTATTCTTTACAATAATAGATGAATGATCGCCTGACGTACCAGTAGAACTAGTTCCACTGGTGCTAGTTTCAGACGAAGTGGTAATTCTTCCATTTGATAAAGACATATTTAATAGTGTGAAAGATGGAATAAGGTGAGAAAAGAATTTTTCAAAAAAATTAGTTTTAATTTGCTCGGTCGACTTTGTAGAAAGATCAGCTGCACCATTATCATCACCAGAACAAAAGACATCACCACAATGTACTTAATTAAAAGATGAAATAGAACCATCATGAGAACATGAAAGTCCAGAGTCTGTTACAGGATAACTAGAAACAAAAACAAAATTTAAACTAGACTTGTGATCTAAAACAGACTACTGACAATCATGTGTACTAATACTAGTGCATCCAAGCCCACTAGTTGGTCTATAGTCATAGTCTTCACGAACGTGCTTAGAGTTAACACCCTCTAAACCTGCAGACATACTGTTAGTATCTGTTTTGATTAAATCATTAGAGGATAAGGAACAGGCATAGGAGAACAACAGTATGTACTAGGTGGAGGACGGACCTTTACATTTTCATAACCCAATCCTGTTTTAATCCTAGCTCCCTGTTGAGATTTACATAGATCATCATGTTTCATTCCTGATATGGTCCATTTGTCTAACTTTGACTGAAGTTTGCTTGTTTCAAATTCAGCAAGGGCAACTCTTAGTCAAAGTATTAATCTCAATATTTCTTTCCAAAACGATTCGTTTTAAATGATTATTTTCTTTTAAAGCTTCATTTAATTTAACAAAATATTTTGATTCATTGATTTTAAGTTCATCATTGATTCAATTTAAATCCTTTTCATTATCAATTAATAGTCGATTAGCTTTATAAATCCCAAATAATCTTATTCTACAAGCAGATGAGCACATATTCTGAATTACCTCATATGGAAGTCCCATCACCATCCTTTCAGCTACTAAGGCCTTTTCATATTGGCACACCGGAGTACTAGACTTGCTTTCCTCAACGGTGGCAGTATGATCATCATAATCCTTTCTTTTCCCAACGCATGAACTTCATTCCTGCTTTAGATCTGCAAATTTACCTGCCCTTATTCCAACATCTTTCTCTTCTTTCTCATTCACAGATGACACAACTTCCTCTTTGAATTCCTTGAAAAGGTCAAATCTATATTTACCATCTTCCTTCTCTTTCCCTTCAACAAGCTCAGCAACCAAAGCATGATTTATCTCAGTCCTTGTTTCCTCAACCTCAAGACTCCAATCAAAGTTAGAAATCAATGCAGTCTCTTTTTTATGATTCACATCTTCCTTCTCCTTCTTGGTTGTTAATCTTGGAACTTCTGAATTGCTGGAATTTGTGACAATTGGTGATGGACATTCACATTTGAAATTTCCTAATTGTTTGCAGTTGAAACATCTCAGTTTTGACTTATCAAATCCTAGTTTTGAATTAGAAGTTGGTCCGCCGAAGTTCTTCCTTCCGATACGCTCCATAAACCTTCGAGCTCTAAGAGTCAACATTGTCATTTTCACTGGATGTCAGTTTCTTCAAGATCATTAGGATCTACCTGATACATGTCTTCCATTGTCATTCCTTTTCCTTTAACTCTCCCACCACAAGTGCTTCATAACTTTGAACAAACATTCCGAAGAGGGCCATTGTTTCTGATGGAACTGAAGTTTCAACATTCACCTTAGAATTAATCTGATCTCTTCCAACTATAACATTTCCTCCTGAGAAATTACTTGCATTAACTCCTCCTTGAATTGAATTTTGTATTTGAGAGCAAGCAGCGAATGAAAATAAAGTAGTGTTTTGAGAGAAACCGTGAACCCTCTTTCTTGTTTTAGCATCCTCACTTGAAGACTCCACTGAGGTGGAAGAGAATCCAAAAGCCTGTTAACTTGTTCACTATTGGAGAGCTTTTCATCGTATTTCTTTAAGGTGCTTGAAACAGTCAAGAAACATTTTGTGAGATCTGTCAGACTCATGTTCTTGTATCCAACAAAGGAATTAAATTCCTTCTTAGCTTGAATGCTCTTATCCTTTACCAATATGCATTACCATCATAAAACTCACATAGGGCATCATAAAGAGATTTATCATTTTTATGCTCTGCAAAACGATTGTAAATGTCTGGTGCCAAGCAAAGAGTTAAAGCACCAAAATCCTTTCGGTCACGATCGATCAACTTCAGATCCTTTTTAGTGAAAGAAGATGGGTCCTTATTTGAGAGACAACATCACCAACAGTGACAGTTGGTATGTGAGGACCAGAAATAATCAATTCCCATTGGTTGTGATCAGTGTAAAAGAAGAAAGCTTTGAGACATCTCTTCCAATCTTCAAAATTGTCTCCATTTATGAGTCTCGGAGGCCTATTGGGAGCAACACTTTCAAGATCGGTAGTGTGATTGATGTTAACTTAGACATTGTAGTTTTGCCGGGATTGATGTAGTTTCGGAAAGAAGGAGATAATTTCGCTAACAATTTCGCAGAAAAGGTAACTTCGCAGACAATTCACAGAGAGAACTACTTTCGCTGATACTTTCGCAGAGGAAGCTAATTTCTCTGACAATTTCGGCAGCAGTTTGGCTAGCCAATTGTCACAACTGGCTTAGTTTCGCTTGTAAGTTCACACAAAACAAGCTTGAACTTTCGTTCCAAAAAACACTTTCGGCAGCAATTTGCTTGTTAACCCTTCACATTCACTGATGAGCTTTCGTTCAAAAAGACTTGTTTTGTAGAACAACTAGAGAACGATTTCAATAGCAATATCACCCATAGTTTCATAGGAAGATGATTAACAGTTTCACTGAATGAACAGTAGTTTCGCTGGTCGATCCTAAAACCCTTTTTCAACCCAAAATCAGTCTGAAATCATCAAAAACTCATGAATTTGAGATCTGATGATTAGCAAGGCTTCCACAACCGAAAACAAAGTAAACTCAATCAATTTAACATAAAAAACATCCAATAAGGAACGAAAAATGAGTGAAACAAGATATGAACAAAAACCACCAAAAAACTCAACAAATCATGGGCACTAATCAAGCCGAGTGAAGGTGGTGAGTTCCAACCTATACTTGATCTTCATAGCGGAAAGGTGGTCCAGCTTTATGGTAAAGTACATCAGATAAAAGCATGTCTTCAAAAGTATTCGGAAGATAATTTGTCTTCACTTCTTGGCTGTAGAAGACTTTGTCCTTAAAGCTTTTGAAGACTCCACTTTAAGCTTTGGAAGATGTTGGTCTTGGCTTCGGAAGATTTCACACTTGGAATATTTTCTAAGGCAAAGTGTGAAACTTCCAAAGCATTCTATTCAACACTTATGTGCATGAATGCAAGATAGACATTTGGATGTAATTGGATATTTTGGATGCACTAACCTTATACAGAACCTTAAAAGAAATGTCACTATCTATTGATCCTCCAATAATTCAAAGTCAAGTGTTATTGACCATGGCAGTACACATCATGTAAATAGTGCAGAACAAGACCAATCAAACAAATCTACATTCTCAGATGAAAACACATCAGCAACAACTAACTCTGCATCCGTAGATAAGTGTCCTCCATCCACAGATATGAATATTGCATCAGCACATGGTCCATTGACATCAGTAGATATTCCACACACCAAGGATGGTTCATTACATTCCAACGAATTGATGTCAGCAAATCATAGGCATCATCCGTAGATATTCCTGCGAAAGGTGTTAACAATGCTACTAAAGCACAATCTCATGAGGAGGGATATCATTTAGCTTGAGAGGATCACAATGTTAAGGAACTTAATTATTTCATAAATTCTCCATCTCAGTAAGATCCCCCATTAATGAATATACTAACTTGGGATCATCTATTCCAGTTGAATCTTTTCCAACTAAAAGAATTCATAAAACTTGTCCCATAGACAACATTATTGGTGATCT